>OOFB01007864.1:18002-28399 GCA_900323305.1 Trachyrincus murrayi | reverse complement strand
GGGCAGCGGCGTCTGAAGTCCTCCTTGGTGAGCAGACAAAGGGCTCGTCCATTCATCTCAAAGCACCTTTTCGCTGGCAACCGCAGGGAGTACTCCTTCTGGGCCCAGCGCAGCCAATGAGCTACGTCCTCCGTGTCCCACAGTGAGGGGTTTATACCTACACATACACACACACACACACACACACATAAAGTTGTAGCACTTTTGGGGGTTTTGTTTTGCTTAGAAAGTTTGTGCGCATGTGCAGTTATAAGTAACCGATATCTATTGTGTTGCGTTGTTACCCTGTTTTCTAAAACATACAAATAAACCTACCTCGATTAAAGATGACGGGGCCAGGTTTTCAATAATTCCATCCATTCGTCATGAGACAGGATTTTGCAGCCTTTTCAAATAACGTAAAAAAATCCTAATGATCAAATGAAAACCAAGTGCATACAACGTAATTTCAGAATCTGATCCTTCCGGGAAATGAAAACGAAAGGAACGTCTCTGGACCATAGATGCTCTGGACTGCATATCAGACCGCAGCACCAAGGAAGCAACAGGACACAATTGCACCTATTTTCAGTTAGGTTATACTACTTTTTTACTTTAGGAATATGCAAGATCGATATACCGTAGGATGGCAATACATGTCAAGTTATGTTATGTTTGTTCACTTGATTACATCAGTAGGCATATTGCTCAATACAAATGTCAATTCTTTATAGACACGCCCCCACAAAAAAGAGCGACAGAGATAGGCTAATATTTCAGCGTTCACATAGCCCCGCCCCCTTATTGTGACACAAGTCAGATGAGAACGGAACCACTAGTAGCAACCAGCAAAAGTATAACAAAACAGTGACGGTAAGCCTATATTAATGCGATTTTTTATTTACCTGTGGTGTTCCTTGTGATCATTAAACAGGCTAATCTGATTATATCGACGCACTAAACTCGTAGCCTATACGGTACAATACAGTATTGTTTTGAACCACTTAACAGTGTACTTTACTTATTAATCTGCAGTAAGCTCTTTTACGTTGTTTTACGTTGTTAGCCTCCTTATCAAATATCAATATATGCAATGCTGCTGCACACTTTTACTATATGCATGCTTGAAATTACACATATTTGGACACACCTTAATCATCATTACCATGAAGATAGATCTGTCACTACCAAAGCTTATAATTTTTCCATACTTTCATTGAGAATATATAAAGTAAAATATGTAATTTTAAATTCTCTAGTGATGTGGCTTAACATTGGAAAACAGCTTGGCCACCCGACAAGCTCGCTGGCGGGCTGGTTGGTGAGTAGGATCCTCAGAGTGGGGAACCGCCTTTTGGAGGAGAACGCAGTGCAGCTGTGTGGAATCCAGCCCGGAGACACGGTCCTGGAGGTGGGTTATGGTCCAGGCCTGGGCCTCCAGTCAGCTGCCAGACTGCTCACAGACCCCTTGGGCTCCCTCATCGGAGTGGATTACTCCGAGTATATGCACCAGGTAAATCTGAGTACTACTTAGCCTATGTACCTGAATCAAATACTTCATCTCTATTCAAATTATATTCATAGATAATTGCTAATAAGGTCTACCACAAACCAAGATGCCAGTAAAGTCGGCTAAATAAAATAATGGGTTTATTGAAATATCAATGTGAATAAATATTATGATTATGTGAAAATAAAGGTTTAATAGAGAATACTCCTTTATCTCATAAAAACTTAAAATCACATCTTACAGAAAAACTGTTCATCACAATGTAAAAAAAAATCTAATATAAGCACATATATCAGGACACTCTGAATCATCAGATTCTTCTTGTTCCATGTCCAGATGGCGAGTGAGCTGTTGAAGGACCTTGTGGCCAGTGGTAAAGTCACCCTGCACCATTGTGATGTAGCAGCCATGCCCCTGGCAGACAGAACCGTGGACAAAGTCTTCCACTGTAACTGCTACTACTTCTGGCCAGACCTCAGGAAGGGCACTGCAGAGCTCCACCGTGTCATGAAACCAGGTCAGATGGCACTGGCACACAAGTCAGACCTAATATGACTCAATCTACTCCTGTTTTCACACACTTTTATGTTAAAAGTACTATCTCTGGATCTGGAACTGACATTTTGAGACCCATCTTAAAGTGCTGTATAATTGATGTATAATATATACATGCCTGTGTGGAGTGTGTGTTGTTGGTGGCTGGTTTAAGCAGCCCCACCTGGTCTGTGGGCCTGATTGGCCAATGCCCCACAGGTGTGCAGCCTCACCCAGCCCCAGATCATCAGTCTGACTCTGACCAGGTGAGGCTGCTTAAACCAGCCACCAACAACACACACTCCACAGCCTGACTCAATTATTCAATGTGCAAATTATATGTGTAATGTGTTAATGTGTAAATAATGTTTCTTATGTGGTGTTGTATGTCGTTTACTGTATGTTTATTGTATGCTGCTGCTGTGTTGGCCAGGTCTCTCTGGTAAAAGAGATGTTGAATCTCAATGACACCAACGTGTTTAAATAAAGGTTAAATACATTAAAATAAATACATAAAATTAACATTTCAGCCTACCCCGTGGACTATACCAAGAGAGACTGATCTATCAATCATACATCTGGGTGGACACTGCCATGTGTGATGTCATTATAGATTTTGAAATGGCACTTAATGATCAACACACCAGGGCCCTTTCATTGTTTTCAGTTTATTCCAAATAATTATATTATAACATGGAGTGAATGCAGTTTTCTTCTCTTTAATCATGTGTACTACTCCCTCTATATGTGAAGAACTGAAGTGTCCAAACTACCCTTTATAGTTTCAGTTAATTCTATTATCGAGTGACTGTGGATGTATTTTCTCCCATTTCATCATATGTACTACTCTCTCTCTGTCTATGTCGTGTAACTCCTATAGGAGGTCTGATGGTGACCACATTGAGGGTGCACTCGGTGGCAACTTTGGCTTCAAGAGGGGCGATGCCAGGGGAGAACTGGCGTCCAGAGGCCTACATGGAAGCTCTGAGAGAGTCTGGCTTCGTTAATGTCAGAATAGAAGATGTACAACACAACAATATTACCTTTCAGGCAATATATGCCACTTCCCAAAAATGAGGTCACACTATGCAATGTTAATAATGTTAATAATTCACAATTCACTGACATTTATAAATGTTCTGGCAGTGTAAACACATTAAAATGAGACGAATACTTGGAGGAGACATTTAAGTGTGCTTCACTTATAGGTCTATTTCTGATCATATTTACATAGCATACACAAAGGTTTTTGGTTAATATTCCGAGTATCCCTTTTAGCTTAAACTACATAACCCATAATGCATTTCACGCGCTTGTGCTCGTGACGTCAAGTCAAAATACCACGTTTCGTTTTAACTGCCGTGGAAAAGGTAAACAACTGGTTGATATCATGTCAATGTATATGCTATTAAATGTATGTGTTATTCGTCATACTTACTACTAACAGCAGTTTTTAGGAGCTAGCTAGCTAGCTAGCTAGCTCTAGAACTGACAGTATTTTGCATTGCGTACTGTCAGTTCTATATAGAGCTAGGAGCTAGTTGCCTAACTGTTGCGTAAAGAAGCACATCTCGAGAAAGACCAACATTTGGCCTATGTAAATTGTTCTTCTTTTGGTATGCGTTTTATGATGCACACTCTTAGGCTAACAATGCAGAGGGTCTCCCGGTTAAAGCGTGAACTTCAAATGCTCAGCACCGAGCCGCCTCCGGGGATAACCTGCTGGCAGTCAGAAGAACTCATCGACGAACTGCGTGCACGTGAGGAGACCCTCAACCTTGGATCATCCCAAGCACAATAACCCAACTCTTTTGTTTTTGTTTTATCTGCTTAATATTGTTTCTTTGTCTGGTTTACAGAGATAGTTGGTGGAGATGGTACACCGTATGAGGGTGGACTTTTCTCCTTGGAGATCAAAGTCCCCGAGAGGTAAAATTGCTGTCAGTGATGATCCTGTAGTAGTGAGTTGTAGTAGTCATTGTTTTGAACCCTTATTTCCTTGCAATTTATCAGACCTGCATTCATCCCCCTTTACCAGGTATCCATTTGAGCCTCCTAATATCAGATTCTTGACGCCCATCTACCACCCTAACATTGACAACGCAGGACGCATCTGTCATGACGCCCTCAAACTCCCTCCCAAGGTTGTTAGAACGATCATATATTACTATCAAGACAGTTAAAAGTAAAACTGTGTTTTTTGTTTCATCCAAGCCTCTATTATTGTGTATATAGTGCCACATATAGAAAGCAAGAAACAACATGTCAACGTTTTTAATATATATTTATTTTTTACATTTGGGGTTCCAGGGTGCCTGGAGACCATCTCTCAACATATCCACACTTCTCAAGTCCATCCAGCTTCTGATGGCTGAACCTAACCCTGATGACCCCCTCATGGCTGATATAGTGAGGCTCGATTTATACATTGAAACACTTGAAAAACACATACATTTGTTTGTTTATGGATATTAAGAGGGGTAAGAAGGGTTGTATATGCAATTATAAATTCTGTGCATAATATATTTCATACTGAAGAAACATATCCTATTGAAACATGTTTTATATTCTCTTATGCTTCATGGAAATTGAGCAAATCACTGTACAGGGTTCAACAATAAGGGGTGCCCGTAAAACGTACAACTCACTGTTGGCCAGTGCTACGAAATGTGATTTGTATATAAAAAAAAATCGCATTATATAATCAAAATCCTCCAGTGTTCATTATTTGGCACAAGCACAAACCACGTGCCAATGACTGATCGTGCTCGACATTGGTACTCTCCGTAGTATTGTGATGCAGGTAAACAAAAACATCACTCAGGCGATTCCCTCGAGTGAGGGCCAGTACAAATTGTCTTGGAGCGAGTATGTTTTGTGGCAAATTATTACGTTGAACCCTGCTGTACAAAACAAAACTGCTGCTATATCAATACTGTAAGAGTCAACCATTTGACTTTTTTATTGCAGTCATCAGAGTTTAAATACAATAAACAGCTCTTTGTGGAGAATGCCAGAAGGTGGACTGAGAAACATGCTGTCCAGAAAAACACGGTAAGAGCTCCGTGTAGTCTGCCTGGCCCTGGATTAATGGGACATTCTATTTACTGCACATGCTGTAGTTATATTTCTTACCACTTGGTGGGGCTAGGACACCATTTTATTATGGGGCAAATTCAAATAGTTGAAATAGTTAATTTGCATTACATATGCAACAAAGTAATCCATTTTTGGTCTGTTTTAGATAATATGTAATGGATTGAAATGTTGCGAAGCAAACGTTGGCAGAGGTTTCTTTCCCAAAAGTCATTATCTAAATGTTCACAGGGCTCTGTCAAGAATCAAGACAATTCTTCTCCAGATCTGAAAGCATCCCGCAAAAGAGATTCCGTCACCGCATTGGAGAAAACAGAGAAAAACCCACAGGATGCCAAGAGAACATGTTTGTAGCTCATTACTGGATAATCATGTCTCTAAACGTAATTAACACACTTGGAGGTTGATGATTACCGTTATTTTTATTGTCAATGTCAGTAGTTACGTAATTATTTTTGTATACTGTATCTAATGTATCTTCTTAATCTTTGATATATGTTTATATTCAAACATCTGTAAGGCTGCTCAGTTATTTAAATAAAATGTTTGCTCTTTGATTAACCTTTCGTCATATTTCATATTCAAAAATAGCATCACTTTGCTAAAGATGGGTGGCTTAAGTTGGGTGTCACTGTATGCAAAAATGATAAGCTATACAATGGCAACAGTTTTTTTTTACAAACTAAGATTTATTTCTTATAAAATTATATATTTGTATATAATATAAAAATGAGACAAACATAAGGCTATAGTGAATCAATAGCATGCTAGTTCAGAGGTAGTTACATTGCATATACATATTGCTAGCCTACTCTAGCTAACAGGCTGTAATAAGATTCTAGTTACATCCCAGTCTATATGACTTCTTGCCTCTTGTCTGAGAAGTTGCATTATTATACTATAAAACATGTAAACTATATGTGCTGTCTGTTTCCTGTTGTATTTTGGCTACCTCAAAAGGCACTTTCTTTTTTGATGAAAGTTCAAAAGCATATTTGAGTAATATGTTTATGAGAACTGTTAGCTTACTCCGATGAAACTACCTGTCCTTGTTTAACTTAATTGATCCCTTTTATCTGAAATTAACCATAGCAGTAAGAGAACTTGTATTTAAAAAAACATCAAACTCTTAAACACAACCAAACTATCAATTATTTTTCTAACCATCTTAACAACATATATCAATATTAACATTTACACTTTAAACATTGTAAGGGTCTACTTAAACTGCCCTGTCTAGACCATTATGATTTGAGCTCTGTGTTCGTCATGGGTTGTACACGACTGACTCAATCCACTCCAAAGTGTCTGAAAAAGACTCCACCATGCCAGATGCAATTTTTATGTGGTGTTTTATTTGAATAGTCTTTTCTTCTACATGCTACTTGAAGACTGTTGGTTCAGGGTTTTGGTTTCCCTTGCGCTTATTTGCTTGTTTTTCAGGCCCGTTCTCAGTAACTTGGAAGATGAATAACTTGGCCCTGGTTCTATGCTGCTGTGAAACCAAGGTGGTCCAAGAGAGTCCACTGTTTCCGGACTTTTACCATGCGATCTCGTGAAGTCAGGGAGGGGAAGCGATAGAGGGCGGCATGGAGGAGGGGTGGAAGGAGCAGGCGTTGCTGCCCTCACCCTCATCAAAGCTTTTGAGACAGCCATCGTTTCCCAGGCTCAACCTCTCTGTGACTCTGTCTATGGACCTTGGAGAAGGTGTCTGACAGGGGATGAGAGGAACAGAAGAGGACGTCGAGGAGTAGTGGGAAAACCTGATTGGATTGAGCCTGGCTTGAGAGACAGAGGACCCGTCGCTGTACAGACCATCTGCTTCGTTGAGTGACACCTGCGCCGACGAATCGGAGCAGGAGCTCTTCTCCGTCTCCACTGACATCAGCGAGTCGTGCGGGTGGTTGCGGCGCAGCTGCGGGCATGCTTTAGGGTGTGGCCAAAAGAAGAAGAACTGGGAGGGGTCGCGCGTGAAGAGAAGGAATAGGAGGGGGTTGAGGCAGGAGGGCAGGGGCTGAAGGAGCAGCAGGACTGACTTGATCACCTCCTGACCCAGCGACAGGAGGCCCAGCAGGGAACAGAGAGACAGGAAGGCCACTGGCACGTAGAGGAGGCCGTTGGTGAATATGAGCCAGGCAACGTGCTTGATCATGGCACAGTCCCACAGGCCCTCACACTCCCCTCTCAGCAGCTCCCAGTAGAGGCGTATGTATGAGCCGGTCACTATCAGCAGGCACAGGGTATTCATCATGATGAGAGCCAGGGGGAAGCCGATGGAGGAATGGGGCTGGGAAGATGATGGCGGGAGGGGGGAAGGCAGGCAGAACGGCGAGGAGCCGTACTCCCCCACTCCCACCAATGGGAGGGAGGCCAGGGTGAGAGAGAGGGTGAGGCAGAAGAGGGCGCATGCGCGCACGCTGCCGATCGATGGCGATTTCCCGTAGGCCCGGACACACGTCACGCTCACCCCGCACTGCACGGCTGCCAACGTCAACAGCAGCACACTAGCCTCGGAGGAGAACACCCACACCCATCCCGTTGCCTGGCAACCAGGACCGCCCTCCCAGCGGGCACCGTGGTGACCGAACTCGCCGAACGTGAGGGCGTCCACCAGGGCCAGGGTGCAGGTGCACACGCCTGTCAGCAGGTTGGAGGCGCCCATGCAGGCCACGGTGAAGCGGAGCGGGGAGAGGTACCCGGTTGAGCCGAAGAGCGAGAGCAGCAGCAGGAAGTTCCCCAGGACGGACACCAAGGAGATCAACCACAGGCCCATGCGCACCAGCCAGCTGCCCAGCAGGGAATCACAGGGACGGAAGGGACCTGCAGTACATAGAAAAAGATACACCCTATTTGACCACATACATACCAAGAAGAAAAACATTGATACAATTAAACATACAAAGCATATTTTTAGTAGTCTGTGGGACATTTATATAAGCCAGGAAGAGCAGTTTAAGGATTCCAAATGCACTATCTGCCAATGTGCAAAGCACAACTTATATAGGAGGTTGTACCTAAAACATACATTTATAGCAATTATAGTGATTGTACCTGGAATGGGTGTGCACTGAACACTGGTCTGTAGTTTGGATTCCTCTATTTCCAGCTGGAACTCTTCAAGGTCAGGGTCATCTGGAATACACCATAGTCAGGGTCAATTGTGCGAGACCTTATTTGGATGTGAGTGTATGTGGGTAAAAGTCTGGAATGAGGTGTCTTTTTTTGTTTAATGTTTGGTTTAAGTTAATTGCTGTCAAAATGCATTTCATTTGTGAAAAACAGTTTTCCTAGCAATTATAGACATGAATACGTTCTAATCGATGTAATCAGTCAATCTATGTTTTTGTTGTAATATAAACCCGTAATTGCTTATTTTTTTCTTGACACGTTTAAATGGTACAGGATTAATGGCTTTTATTTTGGATCAAATATAGTTTAACCGTGTTTATGTTATGCCTACAGGAAAAATGTGCAACGCAGTAAGCGCTTGAGTGTTAATAGGGCTTCAGCTGCCAGGTAGCTGTGGGTTTTTTCTGACAGACTGTCTTCAAGAAGCCACATGTCAACAACTCGAGACAGAAATAGCCCCGAGTCAGTTTTGGTTATTGGCACTGCGAACCGTGCAGACATTTGCACTTAATCTTTTGTAACCATGCTGTAACTTCCCGTCACTATAACACTGTGATCATTCACATGGCACAATTCTCACACGCACACATTCGTACAACTTTGTAATTATGTGACCCACAGATGGAGGTACGTTTGGCCCACCAAATATTTTGTACAGTAACATAGCAAATACATTCTCATTACCATGTACCAAAAGTGAGATCATTAACATTTCTCTATGTATATTGTTCTTCAATACAGTATTCCCCTTGTCAGTGTTCAAACCTACTAATGATTAAATGAAAACAAGGCATGTATTATATTTTATATATAATATATATATATATTTTTGAAAATGTTTTTTATTGTGGCCATCCCAAGACCCACTTGATCCCCAGCTGTGACCCACTCATGGGCCATGACCCACAGTTTGATATCCACTGCATTATATTACATTACATTGATTTGATTGAAACCCCTGACATGTATGCATGTGTGTGTGTGCTCTTACAGTGTGTGTCTGCATGGCCAGGGTACAGCGCAATGGTCCTCTTGTGGAGGTCATCATCTGCGTTGCTCTGCTCTGTGTCCCACTGGGTGGTGGACTTGTAGCTGTCACACAACCCATAGACGCAGCACTGGTAGGCGTAGGGCATCTCTATGACCCTGGGGAGACACAGGAGAGACCAGCAGTTGAGAAATGGCACGGAATAATACAACAAAAATTTTTACAAAGGTTTATTGCCTTGATGAAATTCAGGATTGTACATGTATTGCGCCAAAGAAAGGAAATCCCTCAAGGGCTCAATTTCCGTTCCTGCTGCAACCTCAATATATCATGTCATGACGGTAACTACAACAGCTCAGGCCCAAACTGGGTGGTTGCGAGAGAGTTGGCTGGGAGTTCTATACACTTTGCTATCTAGAGATGTCTTTTTTTATATGAATATTGCCTCAGGATTGCCCGCTGGATCCTCTTTGACTATTGACTGCTTTCATTGAACTGACTTTTGCTTCACCCAGTGATAATCACTCTAGCGAGATGGAGCTTGCTAACGAGAGAGGAGCTTCCTTATTAGTCCACCTCCGGAAAAGATTGCCTCACAGGAGTAAAGCACAAGTCCAGTGTGAAGTTTTAGTCTTGTACATCCTCCACAGGAAAGATGAGCTAAGATAACAACAACCAAGTTATTAAAACGGCCAAGGATGATTACAGACATTTCATACACTTAGGAATACGCAGGCATTATGGCCAAGATAATGCTTACCGGATGAGTGTAAAAAGCGCTTAAGGCACCGGTACTGCTAGAAGTCTATTAAGTTTGATAATAAAATGGAGGTTGTGTGTGTGTGCGTGTGTATACAGCAAATGTTTGTGCCCAGATGTATTACCTCATACGGGGGAAGTACTCAGGGCTAAAGGCCTCATACAGATCTGTATTGCCTCTTAGCTTGAGATGAGTGAGCCCAACCAGGCCTCCAACCGGTACGGAGCTGAGGCGATTCCCTGTCAAATCCCTGAGAGAGAGAACGAGAGAGAGAGAGAGAGAGACAGAGAGAGACACGTCGATAGGTAAACTGTGGGCAGGTGCAGGCACATCAAAAAACAACTGTCGTCCAAATGTGTTTTGATTGTAGATATCGCCGAGGGTCATCCATAGTTACAAGT
>OOFB01007863.1:8818-21472 GCA_900323305.1 Trachyrincus murrayi | reverse complement strand
CCCCCCCTCTCTCTCCCCCCCCCCCCTCCCCTTCCCCCATCTCCCCTTCTTCTGTTTTATTTTATAAATATCTGTATAATTATACAAAAAGTAGTCCTCTGATGTTTTCATAGTGTCTTTTTTATATGAAAATAAATTTTCAAATTATAAGCGTCTCGCACTATATGTGCATTCCCCATTGTACATGGATCCCGGACGTTTTTTTGTAATGCCAGCGCATGCCTACGAGTCACTCTGAGAGTTTGCCATGGCTAACTACAGCATGTTCCCAGAAAGCACTGGAGCTTAGCTGTGACTGATTCAAGGCCACGCTGGTCTCTCTAAAACAAAATGTGAGCGGGAAGAGCTTGTTGAGTTGTTGCTGCTATTAAAATGACCAAAGAAAAACAGTGGGGAGACATGTCAATTCAAACAGAGTGCTACGTTAGGGGATCAGCTCCACTTTGAGCAACGTCCACGCAGACGGGAAACTCCCCCCCCCCCCGAAACTAAATTCCATGTTATCCCAAGACGAGGAGGGGAACTTGAAAACATGAAAGTTTTGGGTTTAAAAGCACAAACAGCGGGGACGGGAAAATGAAGCATCGGAGAGGACGTCGCCACAGCACGCACGGGTGAACCCGCCAGCGTGCGATCGTCCTTCCGAGAGGGATACTGCGGATGATGAAGTGTACGGACTTAACCGTCATTACCAGTTACTCCAGGGAACGTGGTGGGAGCATAAACAAGTGCAGGGTTAAGAGCGGTGAGGGTACTGAGGAACGAGAAGAGATCAGGGTTGACCTCCCTGATCGCCCCCCCCCCCCCAAGAGAAATAAAGGCACGGTGACATTGTCAAAGTTATGGACGCCGTTGTTGTTGTTTGTTGTTGCGGTGGTGGCGGTGGTAGTCATTACCTCTGGCCATGCAGGAGTCATGGTGGTCATATTGTATTTCCTTGAGACGCGTCGGCTAATTAAGCAGCGGTTCGTCAACACGAGTGGACCTGCGGAGCGGAGGTGAAGTCCCACTGGCAGAGTGCACAGTGATGTACGGTAGACGTGCAGAGGCAGCGCATATCGCATACGTTAGCCTGCACACATACACAGCACGGGAGGTCAAGGCGGGCAAAAACCTCCTCATAAGTGTTTTACGGCAGCAAGAGTCGCCATGTTTCTTCTCTGAGTGTCTCTTCAAAGTGGCCATCCTTAAAGATGATATTACGTTCTATGGTTATGATGAGTTCATGCTGGTTCCTGTAGCAATAGGTGTTCAGTACATTCAGCTGTTTTATGTGACAGTGTGCATTGGGTGCAGGAGGAAGCTGCAGAGAGTTAAATAAAAAGTGAGAATATACATATAGTCGCCGAATTTTCAATCTTTGATTATTTGGGAAAGCCTGACGGCTGAATTGCACCGGCTCAACTGCTCAAGAAAATATGTATTTCCTGCAATAAGAAACGGGTGCATGTTCAAGAACAGACAATACTATGTTTCCTTTCAAAGGAAGTAAAACAAAAAACAGGTAAAAGCATTTGTTGGATGCCAAAAAGCTAAAATACTGAATACAGTGAGATTCCAAGGCAAACACTATTCCTTTGTTGTTTTGTTGACATATATAATGGTGACTAGAATGTCTGACAGATTTGTTGATGTGTAGAGAAAGGACAAAACTGAACTGAACCGCATTATTTGTTTCTGTCTAAATATACTAAATATATTGTGTTGAGTGTAAGTGTGCATTTTGGCAGCAGAGCCAACCGACATACAGGGGGGCCATCTGCTCTCTGGGACCTGGAACAGTGAAACTCCATCGGTGTAACGTCTGTTGCGTGTGTGTGTCTGTCTCCTTAGTGGCTGACGTGTTCTCAGACGGTACAGAAGACACAAATGTTGAAGGCAGGGACCGGAAAAGCAAGGAAACCCAGGGACAAAACAAGTCGCTGTCGTGTGGTGAGAGTGGTTAGAGAAACACTTTCATGAGAACAACCCTGGCCTGTCCTTGTTTTTTGACCCCACTCGGGGACTGCATGCACGTGGCCGGCACAAGAGTGCCATGTAACCTCCTTAAACTAAAACGATCAGGCCCACAGGCCACATTTGCCAGAAATGTTGTCGTCCGCGATGTCGATGGCATAGATGTCCACTGTCAAACGATGTCCAGATGCCTGTCCACTGTCAAACGACTTAAGGGGAGGAGTGGGGAGGAGCAGACTCAAGCCTCACCGCTGTGGCTGCTCGGCTCTCGGCCCAGCAAGCGTCATTGCCAGGATTGGAGCGACGGGCGCAAGCTCTTTGGAAAGCAGGAGCAAACAGACTAGCTGGTCCAGTGAGATTGCCCTGACACAATGGCCATTGGTGGACCGTCCAAAATGAACTAATGCCATCCCCTAATCCAAATTCTGGCCACGGCGTTGGACTGACTAGGGGAGCCGACGGGGGTGGAGTGGGATGAGTGGTGTGTGTGTGGGGGGGAGGGGGTTGACAATTTGGACAGAATATCATCCTGAGTTGTGTGGATGCTCATTGTGTCGTCTTTTGGCTCTTCAGAACTGTGCCCCGCAAAGCATTCTTCAAATGTCATGGAACCCTGCGTTTAGTCGCCAATGGATCGCCTCCCGACTCTGCCGGGGGGTTACGAGTGGGAGGCCTGGACGTCGTTAAGCGGACGCCACCGCGCGCCTCCACACCG
The DNA here is from genome assembly GCA_900323305.1 of Trachyrincus murrayi. Taxonomy (NCBI): domain Eukaryota; kingdom Metazoa; phylum Chordata; class Actinopteri; order Gadiformes; family Macrouridae; genus Trachyrincus; species Trachyrincus murrayi. Next base: position 18,801 of record OOFB01007863.1, on the reverse strand, counting down.
GGATACAGGTAGGTGGGGGGGGGGGAGGGGGGTGATGACATATGCTCAGTAGCACTTCAACAGACAGCCACTCGTCTCAAATCCAACCCTAATGAAAATAAAATAAATCCCCGTGACAAGTCGAGGAAATCACATGGGTTCCAGGCAGATTGAGGCCCCCGGGCTGTTTTGTCTTTTATTTATTTTTTTTTTGTCTCCAGCGAAATCCTGGACATGGGAGACTTTTTTTCTGACAGGGAAGTGGAGGAGTCATGACGTCCCCATTGGTTGCCGGGGGTTAATGAGACAGCCCACCAGGTCGATCTGCCGGCTCCCGGAGCTGGCGCCTGACAACGGCCAGCAGCGGCGGTGGTGAGAGCTGCTTCAAAGTGAGAGACCCCTTCGCCTCCGTTCCCTCTCCCACTGTCGCCACGGCAAACACGCTAAAGCAGGCGTGCGCCTGCATGCGTGTGTTCATGGGAAGATAGGGTGATGTAATGGGACTGTGGAGGACATGATGACATCAATTAAGGCAGCCTATTTGTGATGTTGCCCGATCAAGTGTGTTTTTCTGGAGCATGCGTTTGTGGTGCAGGGTTTTCATTTCAAACTAAAAAACGATATAATGTATATAATGCATATATGTGGGTGATCGTGTGTGTGTGTGTGTGTCTGTGTGTGTGTCTGTCTATGTTCTGCGGCCGTCAGCCATGCTTTCCAGGCATTCTGTCCAATCCTCCTCCTGTTCCCTCTCTGCCTATACTTCACTTTTGCTGCCGTAATGCACTTAACCGGAGAAGAAAACGCAAGCCCGCGTTCCCTCCGCTCTTCAGACAACACAGTTGGTAATCAGATAAAACACACGGGTCATCTCTAAATGCACCGTCCGGTTATGTCCATGCCCTCCGAGACGACGACGACGACGACGTGGATAAAAGCGAGATACGTTCAGGGACCCTTGCGGTGGCCCCCCCAGGGGCCAGGAAACATTATTTGATCCCTTTCAAAGAGCCACTTCACATGATGGCCAAGACTACCCACAGGGAGCCAGGAATAGATGCATCTCATCTCTCCTCTCCGCCCTCATATTCCACCAACAAGCACGGGTTTGAGGTATTTCATGTAGTGTGTTTTTGAGATTGAGAGGGAGGGACTGAACTAGTACACATGCAGTATTACCATTATCCCTACATTAAGTACAAACTAGTACAAATACAATAATGTTTAGTGCAGTGCATTTTGCATTATCCACTCAATAAATAAGAATAGGCTATTCATGGTAATTTGTTGAATTTAAATACATATTTGGTCAATTATCTTACCTTTGCCTATCAAAGAATGTCATGAAAAATGCGTTCAAAATTATAATGGATGGATGATACTAACATATTATTTATTCATATATTTTTGCATTGTATTGCTGCTTGGGGTTGGTAGGTTGATTCTTGCCCTCGGCCCCTACTGCATATTCCACCAGTTACTGAAAGCCTTTAATGCCGAGCGAAGCCTCCGCTATTAGAGCGGCCCTCCAACCCTCAATTATTCATTAGTTTTTTTCTTACAGCTGTCAACACTCGCGTGTTTGTCTCCTCGCATATTCCTCTACTGTTTTGGAGGAGGAGGAGGAGGGGGGAAAAAAACATAGATTGACGAATTAAGTGTACTTATACAACTTGTATGATATGTTCATCCCCACACGGAGAAGTAAATAGAGATATCCACGTGCGTCAGTCTCCTTCTGACACCCATCTGAGTGAAGCGAGTGAGACCCCAATTTGAGGTGGTGGTTTTACATTCAGGTCACTCGCCGAAAGTAAAGTTTGTTTCCAGAGAAGCCATCAATGTTTTAGTGGAAGTTGAAGTAAAGCCTTTTTAAGTGTGTCTACAAATTATATTGCACATATTTATTTATCGCTGCAAATGGACCCTAGATATTGGGCCGGCCGTGGATGGCGGACAAGAAATGTACTGTAAATGAAAAGTGCAGAAGTGCACAGATTGCAAATGTTATGAGTCATGTTGCCATGGTGAGAATATAGCAGACTTGTTACCTTGTATTTGATGGATATGGGATAACAGAGTATATTGTAATCCCGATTGGACTTTAGATTACCACAACAACCATGAGAGAGCAGAACATCTGAAAGATAATGCATTTGGAGTTAAAAGTTGAAATCTTCAATTTAGATCATGCAAAGCACGGATAAGTAGATGGTTTCTGTTCGAGTCTTTGCGGTGCAACATCCACGTTGGTGTCATCTCTTCACAGGGACCCACAGGACAAGCACACAGACTATTGACGTACAATATAGGGGGAATATGGGTTTCGTCCGTGAGCAGGTCGTAAAAGAAGCAAATCCAATGGATCGGAGGTAGCATGTCAGCACTCGATGGGTCCCTCTTGAGAGGGACTGTAAACACGCCAGAATATTATGTTCATGGCTTCTTTTTGTTGCCGTCCCAATGTCGCATCAAAACCACGAAGCTAGAACAGAGTAAAGCCATTCCTTGACCTTGAACTGATCTCTCTCTCTATCTGTCTGTCTGTCTGTCTGCACCTGTGTACTGGCTTCTAAATCAGTCAGGTCTCACTTCAGTCACCTTGAAACACTTTCTGTTCTTCGTGGAAGTGCATTAATTCTCCTCTCTATGAGGGATTATTGTTTCTCTTTGTAGGTGAGGGCCTTGTTATGGTGGAGTGCCAGGGTTACTCTCTTTTAAGTGGTCATAAAATGTAAATGTGCTCTGAGTTTTTTGTAATAATTATCGGGAAGCATCCTAAGCCCGTTCTGTATGGGTTCTTCGTCGCTGGGACTTTTGTTTGACTCTCGGGTCCTTCCAAACTTTGCGACGGCTTCTCGCGTGGCCGATGTTAGCACGGCGATAGCGTGTTTGTGTTTTATACAGCGATAGTGTCCAAGAGGAATTACGAATTTTGTTGTTCTCAGGGGCTGTTTTCTGTCAATGTCAAGGCGGAATTGAGAGGGAATACTGTAGGACTGGAAAACCTCAGTGTTTAGTAGGGTGAGGAGATAGTAGGGTGAATGCCCTTGCCAATTCATGCATGCATACATTGAACAGGGTCACACTCCGCTCTGACTGGCTGTGCAATGATGAGTCCTATATGATAACAGATGGGGGTTTTTCACCACTGCCCTTCCATTCATAGCAATGTGAAAGAGTGTGTATTACCAGCCCTATATTACAAGGTCAGCAGACATAACGCAGAAATACGATACAGATTTGTATCATCTCAAGGTTTTTTTCCCCCAATAATTCCTCTCCTTTATCTCTATAGCTTTCTCTCACCGTCCAACTCTGCCCGACCCCAGCCATTCCCCGATGAGAACTAAAACCCCCCAGAAAATACCACAAATCCTCCAAATAGCTAACGTTTGTGTCGGTGAGATACGACACACAGAGAGAAGACGGAGAGCAGAGGAGACCAACGTGTTGGGGGGAGAGAGAGAGAGAGAGAGAGAGAGGGGAGAGAGAGAGAGAGAGAGAGAGGGGAGAGAGAGAGAGAAGAGACACAGCAGTGGAGGAGGGGCATGGGGGTCAGCCAAGTGTGTCCTTTTAATGAAGTACCCCCCACCACCACCACCAGCACCACCAGCACCATCCTCTCCCCAGGGCTGATGCAACTGTGTCGCCCACCGGCAAGTGTTGCCGTGACTACCGCGGAAAGTGTACCGTCACGGCTAAATTCAAAACTAATTTCGGGACACGAGCAGGGTATGGAGGGCCCTGGAAAATGGATTAGAGATGGAGGATAACACGATTCACCAGCATGTCCGTTCAAATTAAACAGTGTCTTGTTGTTGTCGTATTTTTCTTTTTTGTTTGGGTTTATTTTTATTTTTTATTTATTTTTTGCTTCCACGCCCCTGCTCACACAATGTCCACATTCTGATGTTGTGTGCACTCTGATTTTACCTTGCTCCCTCTCTGTCTCTCCGGTCGCTCTCTCTCTCTCTTCTCTCCCTCTTCTCTCCCCTCACTTTTAATATTCATCACTTTCTAATGTCTAACTTTAGCTCTTTCTCTCTTTGCCCATGAGCTCTCTCTCCCTCTGACTCCACGCTCCCTATCCTAAGTACATATTTGCTTTATCCATCTGTCTGGCATCATGACACTGTCCGCCATTTTGCTTTTTTCCCTCCTTTTCCCCGCCAGGCTGTAACAGACGGATGAGGGCACCCCCAATAATTATGGTACATCTCTGATATCACACGACGGCTCCTTCACCTCCATGTGTGTATCAGTGTGTGTATCAATGTATGGACGCGCACGTGTGTGTGTGTGTGTGTGTGTGTGCGTGCGCGTGCACGTACGGCCGAGCTGTGTCTGTGCAGCTGTGATTAGATGCTTTGAAAGAAGTGAAGCATTATGGGAGAGAGAGCGAGCGACAGCAAAAGACACACACACACACCGTGAGGTTCACAATCACGGTAAAAAAGCGAAAAGAAGCGAGACTTCACACAGAGCACCATCTAATCAGGGGCGAGGGGACATAAAGATAACAGAGCAGAAGGCATTCCCTTTCTGCTCTGTGGGCAGCTAGAGAGCTTTAGATTGATCACCAGTCCTGGGCTGATGTTGAGTAGTCGGGGGTTTTCTCAAGCTTAGCAAAGCAAACGCACTTCAAGGGGATTACACGCTGGTCCGGTCTGCTGCTGCAGCTGCTGCTGCTGCTGCATCGGTGCTTTAGCAAAAAAAGTGCTAGATTTGGCCTTGGCCGTTAATGGCCAAAGACGTTTCTGTCGAGGACTGACGTGAAAGTGAAAGAACCCTAGCCCCCCCCCCCCCCACCAAGGCCCCCAAGAAATTAAATCTAAAGTAATCGCTTCTTCGACCTGCCAAAGACTAAAAGTGAAGGCTAACTCAGCGAATCCTGACTGGCAGCTGACATTTCTTCACCATGTGGAGCACGGGAAGCACACTCATTTTTTTTTCCTTCCAATTCCGTGTCATTCTTTCTTTCGTTTTAATTGGCGTTTCTCATTCTCTCTGTTGATCTGATGCATTGAGGTTGGAATGTTACATGGACGTTAATCCCGGCTCCAGCAGCCCTACTACGTTATAACAGAACTTCTGTCAGTCATGCCTTTTCTCCTGTTTCGTTAGTTATTACTCTTACTAGTTATTCTACTGAAGATAAACTCAGTCGCGTGAGTGGATAAGGCTTTCACAAGTGTATTTCTACAGTGGCCAGTCCAGTTGATGTGATACCTTTACAGACACTTTTTTTTACAGTTCACAAGTGTTTGTGTTCGCCAATTTGCTTAGATACGTGCTTAGATACGTGCTTAGATATCCAGCAACATGATTGGTCGAAAAACAAATAAGACGCAAATGAAAGTTAAACGCCCCGTTCACCCAGATTTTAGCTCGCCTGCCATCAGACTTTAGATATTGATCTGATTAAGTCTGATTTGCGAGACTACATGGATGTATACATATCTCAAAACACTTTGAGCTATAAAGGCCTATCTTATATATAAGAAGGGGCATCCAGGGGATTTCCCCCAAGCCTTTCAGCCAACTAATGAAATCTTGCATTGAAGCTGATATTGTATGCAGTCACGTTTCCTGATGTATGGCTCCGGCACACCGCTGGGTAATGGATGTGGGGAAAATAAACGGAATGCACAATGTAAGGAAGTGTAAGGGCCCACCTGGGGTGGCCGGGATGGGGGGGGGGGGTCTGCTTCCATTACCAGTGAAATGAATAATTTACATAATGACCCCCCCTCGGTAAACTGATGCACCCAGGACAATTGAGGACCAAACGGAATGTGCAATTTAGCACAGACTTCAGAGCAGTATTTAAAAGAAAGATGAAGAAAAAAACAACATAGACGACTGTGCCGTCAAAAGTCCTATTAGATGACCTCTCACACTTTTAAATTATCAGCCAGTAATTAAGGCGGTGTACTTTCCACTTTATCACTGTGGTTGGATTTTTCTTTAAAGGTCGCAGGCTGGATGTCTTAATTATTGAACTGAACGGTGGTTTATCTCTCCGTCTACACTATGCTTCCGTTTTGGCACTCGACCCCACAGATTTAATCATGGTGCTCAAGTTAAACTCTTTCTCCCTCCCTCTATCAAGTCGAGTCCAGTTTATTTGTATAGCCCTTAATCACGGTTACAGTCTCAAAGGGCTTCACAGGCCATATATATTTATGACACCCCCTAACCCTAGCACCCCAAAGGGCAAGAAAAAACTCCCTTAATTATCAAGGAAGAAACCTTGAGAAGGAACGCAGAGTGGGGGAGGGTTCCAGGGATGGTTAGGAGTGCAATCAGTGCCATAATAGACATACATAGTAGTATTACAAGCAAACATTTTAAGTACAATTTAAAAAATGGAAAATTAGCATTGTCCATGGTGATGAGGTGCTGGCCGGTGAGCAAGCTGGTAGCCATCAGGCAGGAGTTCTGGTAATACCTCTTACATGTTGATCAAAAGAAAGCACAGGATCGAACAAGACACCAAGATTTTTTTTAACACAATAGCTTTGGGCGATAGCAGAGCCCTCAAAACACAGTATGACGTCTTCAAATTGTGTTCGTTGTGGCTTCGGGCCGATGATTATCAGCTCCACAGCTTCCCTGTGTTAAGCCGCAAGTAGTTTTGGGACATCCATCTTTTAATTGCAGTCAGGCAGGATTCAACCTTCTGGATCTGGAAGGAGTCGTTTGATCCAATAGGAATGTAGATTTGAGTGTTGTCAGCATAACAATGAAAGCTAATTCCATAGCTGCGAATAGCGTCGCCAAGAGGAAGCATGTAGATTGCAAAGAGCAGTGGACCAAAGACCGACCCTTGGGGAATACCAAAGCTTAGGTTGCTGTGTTTCAATTTTGAATCTTCACAAAGAACAAATTGCGTTGTATTTGTGAGATAAGATCTAAACCAGAGAAGAGTGGAGCCTGTGATGCCAACATAGTGTTCAAGACGATCAAGAAGAATGCTGTGGTCAATTGTGTCGAAAGCGGCACGGAGGTCAAGCAGCACCAGCAGGGAGCTCGCATTGCTCTCCATGGGTAAAGAGAAGATCGTTTACCACTCTGGTCACAGCAGTTTCAGTGGAATAGAAAGTCCTAAACCCAGACTGAAAGGGTTCAAATAAGTTGTTTGTCATCGGGTGATTGATGTTTGGTTAGCTAGAATTCTTTCCAGTACTTTAAAATGGCAAGGAAGGTTAGAGATGGGCCGATAGCTGCTGAGTACCGCAGGGTCTAGGCCAGGCTTCTTGAGTAGAGGTTTTATCACAGCAGTCTGAAAAGTAGAGGGAACTGTTCCAGTAGAAGAGAGTCAGGCTGATTAGACTCTGGGGCCCGGTGAGGCTGCACACCTGTGGTGCATTGAATAATCAAGGCACACGGGATAAACCAGCCATTACCACACACACTCAGAAATAGCTCTGACATTTCAGCATGTAACACCTTCTCTGGCTGTAACATATTGCCAACACTCCAATAAACTGCTTGTACAATATCTACCTGTGTCCTGTGTGTCGGAGGAGCCCAGCAAAGCCACTTCGGTGGTGTGTGGCAGGAGCAACTGGAGCAACTGCTACCCTGGCGCCCAATGTGGGGCCTCTCTCCGACCCTGGAAGGTCACAGAAGGGGTGACGAACTAGAGCTACCAGCCGCGTCGACGGACAGCCACCTGCCAGCACCAACCCGACGGCAGCAACGGTCGCTGGTGGAGCGCAGCGGAGGACCGACGAGGCAGCGCAGCAACCGCCACGAGCAGCCGTCTGCAGCTAGCAGCCGTCTGCAGCTAGCAGCCCTTGGAACCAGCCCGCGGCAGCCCAGGCCCCGCCGCACCACCCGGGGAGGGAGATGGATGCCTCGTCGCCCTGTTCCGGGCCCTCAGAGGAGCTACCACCACGGCCAAGTCGCCCCTGATGGATGCCTCGTCGTCCAGTTCCGGGCCCTCAGAGGAGCTACCACCACGGCCAAGTCGCCCCTGATGGATGCCTTGTCGCCCTGTTCCGGGCCCTCAGAGGAGCTACCACCACAGCCAAGCTCCTCCCAGCCGGTCAGACTTTTTACAGTGTCAAAGAGAAACTTAGGGTTGTTTTTGTTTAAATGAATGACACTGGGGAAGTAGGCATATAATCATGCCATGCATAGATTATAGACTAGATAAGTTTAGTGGAACGCCATTTGCGTTCTAGTTTTCTGCAGCTTTGTTTGAGGGTGCGAGTGTCTTCATTGAACCATGGCCTCTGTCCCCCCACCCCCCTTCCTCCCTCTCCCTCCCTCTCTCTCCCGCAACCTTTCCCACTCTCTCTTTCTATCTCCCTACCTATCTCTCCTGTGTCCTATCTCACTCCCTCTCTCTCTTTCTATCTCCCTACCTATCTCTCCTGTCCTATCTCACTCCCTCGCTCTCTTTCTCTCTCCCTACCTATCTCTCCTGTGTCCTATCTCACTCCCTCTCTCTCTTTCTCTCTCCCTACCTCTCTCCTGTATCCTTTCTCTCCATCTCACTCTCTTTCTCTCGCCCTACCTCTTTCTCTCACGTATTTTCCTCCTCTCTCTCTCTCTCTCTCCCTCTCACATGCTCCTGCCTCCACAGCTACAGGGCTAGATCCCCCCCCCCCTTTTCCTTCTCTCTCCTCCACCACCGGCAGTGATGCCTCAGAGAGGTCTGCCAAACTGCAGACAAGCACATGTATGCCTTTGGGCAAGGCAGCAGGTGCAGGTCGCTCTTTGCAATAAATTAGCGGCGGCGCCACAGAGCCAAGGAGCGGTGCTGATGGCAGCGGTGTCATTTGAGTCCCACGGCCCCTGGCTTGTGAGGAGGGGCTTGCTAGCCACGTAGAGGGGGGCCGCCGCTGTTCTCTGGATGCCATGTCCGGAGGTAGTCTAGTTTTGCTTTGGGTTTTCAGCGGGGTTCCTCTGCTACACTGTGACACACACACACACACACACACACTTCCGTTCTGAGGCTCAGATGTGTCCGTCTGTCTGTTTCTTGACATTTTGTGACAACCTTAAGGAGAATTGTGTCGGTGTCAAGATTGTGTCCATGTGTGGACACTCCGTGCGTGTGTGTGTGTGCGCCTGTCTATGTGCCGGCGAGTGTGTGTCTGTAAGTGCCTGTGTGGCATTAATGTATTCATGTGTATCTGTGTTGTTGTAATGTCATGTTTTGTTTGAGTTTACATGTAGGGTTTTTGTTGCATGTTTACATCACAAGTACACAAACGTGTTGGAGATTACACGCATGCATGCATTGCACATACATGTACGTCTCCGTGTGGTTTCTAAATGAAAGTGTCCATGGGCGGGACACACGCGGGAGGGGGAGGCCCGGGTGATGTAATGATGGAAGTGGTGTTACCGTCCCCACCTTTAGAAAACACCGGCGGACTTTGATGGATGTGTCTGGCTGAACAATATGACATTTCACACACGGTAGTAGGAACCGAATTTGAAATGTCAGACTGCCCACCCGCCCCCACTCTCCCTCGCTCTCTCCCTCTCTCTCTCTCCTTATATATCCTTTTCCCACTCTCTGCCTTGCTACTTTTAGTGCACTTTCTTTATTATTGTGTATTTATGTGTGTGAGATATGTGTGTGTGCGTGTGTGTGTGTGCGTGCGTGCACTGTGAACATGTACCGTGATTGTGTAGTGTGAGTGTGTGTGTGTGTGTGTGTGTGTGTGTGTGTGTGTGTGTGAGTGTGTGCGTGTGTGTGTGTGTGTGTGTGTGTGTGTGTGTGTGTGTGTGTGTGTGTGTGTGGGTGTGGGGGTGTGGGTGTGTGTGGGGGGGGGGGGGTGTGTGGGGGGGTGTGTGGGGGGGTGTGTGTGTGTGGGTGGGGGTGGGGGGGGGGGGGGGGGGGGGGGGTTTGGGGTGTGTTTGTGTGTGGGGTGTGTGGGGGGGGGGGGTGGGGGGGGGGGGGGGGGGGGGGGGGGGGGGGGGGGGGGGGGGGGGTTCGTCTATGTGTTTGTATGCGCCAGTATGTCTATTTGCATTTG
>OOFB01007855.1:12552-24458 GCA_900323305.1 Trachyrincus murrayi | reverse complement strand
ATTACCCCCCCCCCCCCCCCACACACACACACACACACACACACGCACAATTTACACTGATTTGTAAATTGTGTCACGGTCTTTGTCTGTGATCATGTTTGAAATCGCTTGCCTTGCGATGAAAGCATTGTGGAAACCTACAGTATTTAGGAGGATGATGTTTCCGTTTTCTGTACCTCCAGTTCCTGAAGTGGCCCCAGTGAATGTGAGTGGAGGAGGAGGCAGCGGGGGACAGCTAGTTATCTCATGGGAGGTAAGAGGATCATGACTCATGTTTAAGTAAGGGCTGTGACACACCACTTTTTAAAGATTTAGCCAACGGTGGGAATTTTCGCAGAGTAATAATAGCTGAATTTTGGCCAGCGTTAATGAATACAGTTTTATTTAAAGTCCTGATTGGTTGATTTGCTGACACCGACTTATCAAATAAAGGATGGAAGTTTAAAAGGTGAAAACGAAAGCTTTTCACTCAGAATCACATTATATTTTGATGGCCATTGCTCTGGCATTTATTAATGTCTATTTTCGGTTGCGGCTGCAAAATAACTAGACGAAAGGCTTCGTGTTTGTTTCTTTATTTTTTTTTTTACATCGTTTGCCAAAGACCCAACTGTGTTGCTCGCACTTTTTTGTTAAACCTGATTAGAGAACGTGTGAGTCATGACAGTACTTTGATATCTGTGTGCTACCGGTGCTGTGAAACTGGGAGAAGAGAACATGAAACAAAAGAAACTTGGCCAAGCAGGATGTTTCACCAAGCAGGATGTTTACCCGTTTGTCTGTTTGCTGCGTATCCCAGGGGACCCGGTGTGCCTAAGGCATCACTACCCAGCCCATTGAGCTCCTAGTGGCACAACCTTGGACGATATTGAACAAAATATGTATAAAGGGGAAAAGAAAAAAGATTTATAGAAAAAAATCCCTTACTTGATATATTTTTATGAAAACAATCAACCCTTGTCAATGTGCAATCTTAGCGTCATCTTTCATTAAAGAACATCAAGTGAAGGAAAGAATAAAAAAATCCCCAAAATACAATAAATAAATGAATAAATATTGACTAATCTGTCTCTATCCCAGCCCGTCCCGGACGAGCAGCAGAGCGGCGAGGACTTGGGCTACGTCGTGGCATTCCGTCCACGGGGCGCTGCCGTGTGGACCCAGGCGGTGCTCGCCACGCCCGACGCGTCCCGATACGTGTACTGGAACGACAGCGTCGCGCCCCTGTCCCAGTTTGAGGTGAAAGTAGGGGTCTACAACGCCGTCGGAGAGGGACCGTTCAGCCCTGTGGTCACAGTGTATTCCGCCGAGGACGGTCAGTGGTGTTTACACTTCCTGCTTCCTATACTCCCTATTTGCACTATTTACTTTTAGCTCATTAACCAGATGCAGGGATTTGGCATCTTGCTAAAGGATACCTGCAGGTAGGCTGTGGACGCTGGGGATTGAACCCAGTACTTTTTGGTTGGGATTCAAACACCCCAACCACTACATTATCCTGCTACGCCTTGGCCTCCTGTTTACACACTCGTAGGCAAGGTGATTCAAGTAATCACAGGTGTGTCAACTTCCTGTTCACACCTTTCTGCTTACACACTCATTGGCACAGTAGTTAATTAGTGAAGTCCTTACAGGTGTTCCAGGCATTCAGTCGTAGTAGGCACAATAGTAGTAATCACTAATCATTGGTATTAAAGATGCTGTAGGTAAGATTTAAGAGCTATTATTTGAGTGTAATTTGTTAGAAACTGCATAGCCATCTGCCAGCTGGCTTATTTCTGACCAATCAGGGCATCTCTTCCCTGATTGGTCCGGGGAATCCATCGTGCCTGTCAATCGCTGTTGCGTGAAATGTAACACTCCTCATTGGCAGAGAAACGTAGGGGGGGCAGAGCGGGATGGGACGTTTTTTTGGTTGTTTAGTTTCAAAATCTTGCTCTCTTTACAACTCTCTAATCGTACCTACAGCAGCTTTAAGGGTATTCATTGTTTGTATTGGATGTGCTGTATGTTTCTAGAGCCGTCGGAGGCTCCGTCCAGACTGAGGGCCAGCAGTGTGTCGTCCTCAGAGGTCGAGGTGTACTGGGAACCAGTTGCACCTGCCACCGGCAGTGGGAGAATCACTGGATATGAGGTATGGACAAGAAAAACGCTAAAACTAATGTTTAAAGCGTAAGCGAACCCCCTGTTTCAGCTCGAATTTTACCGTTGTTGTGTACGAGTGTTATAATGAGCGATGTTATATATGGAATGCGCCACACACCGTGGCGTTATACTATAAGTGTCAGAGAAGCTTAAGCCTCTCTCAGACGCGGCCATCAACATCAACCGCTGCCCTGGCGGAGCTCCACACACACCTCGCCTCACCTTCCTCCGTGATGTCACAAAAACAACTCGACTTGAGTTCAGCGTAGAGTAGAATGTTCACAAACCGGTTTGCCAAAAACATAGGATTTGACTCCTGTTTTCTCTAAATGACGGTCTTATTTTAGTAACAGTGACTAAATGGCATAGATTGCTATGCTGAAGATCATTATAAGACATATGACCACGTTTGAAACCAAAAAATACAGATTTTGGGTTCACTGCGCCTTTAAATGAAATGCTCCAACTAGGGCATATGCAAACAAAAGGGATATACATCCCATAATATAGCTGACAAAGCACAATAGGAAGTAGTCCTATACAAAGTTTGTTTGAACTCGTCACCTGCCAGCCACGAGGCAGATAGATAAAACGTTGAAGTTATTTACATGAGAGCTGTATATTAGTCACAGTCTAATCAGAGGATTAAATAGGGAGGACGTGTGTTCACAGCTGTTCCAGTTTTCCACAGCAACTCAGTGCCCTGGGAAGCCATTGCTATGAAAATAAAACGTGTGAACGGCACTCTACAACAAACTCGCTCCTGGGTGTTGACGTGAGAAAACGTGACTCCTTTTTTTGAAAAACCTGTGCTACTTCAAGGAAAAACACAAGGTTACGGCCCAAGTTACCTTTCAACCTTGCTGGAGAAACTTTGGAGGTTGTGTCATCTCATTGGGGGGGGGGATATGTTTAGTTGTCATACTCTTGAAAAACAGTATTTTAAATCGCTCTTTAAATTGAATTGTCAGGCTAGCTCTCTGAACGACCTTCCTTAAGGGCAATTCAAACAGCTGTTATTCTTAAATGATAGAAGATAGGATTTTAGATTGTCACATGTGGAGGTGAAATGTTTTTGACAACACTCGACAGTCAAAGCAATGCTTAGTCAATGCAAAAATGAATCAGATGAATCGATTTCTCAAAATGTCTCTTGAAATGACCACGATTTAACTGTACGTACCATGGAGTCATTTGGAGACATCGTTGTAGGCCTACATTAACGACAGTTGTGCCTACAGACAGGGACAAGACTGGCCATCTGGAGCACCGGGAGTTTTCCCGGTGGGCAGCTTGACGATTGGGGCCGAAAATATAAATAACCCCACTTAAATAAAATAAAAAAAAATTCAATAATATAACCTTGTGTATAATTGTAAGTACGATGCGTGGGCCCGGCTCAGTTAGAAACGGACCGCAGACAGAGCAGAGTGCACTTTCATCGTCATAAGACATGGCAAGTTGACAGTGGCGTAAGTAAGTCATTAAGGGCCTCGGTGCAATCATTTTCATGGCCCCCCCCCCTACTGCCACCCAATAACAAATAAAACCAATAGGCCAATAAGGAGTGTGGATTACTTGAACATAACTATTAATTAGCTAATTCAGTCGATTCACGTTCAACAGATCTATACTTTTTAAAAACATTTTAAAAAGATGTTTTATTCAGGTCAAAGGCATGTGGCTTTCTGGGATATCTGTTAGGGGTTCTGGGATACTAATTCTAAGCCTATGGGCTTGCTTTGAACTTACGTCATACGCATGACTGAAGTCTTGTTCGAGTTGTCATTGTCAGTGAGCAGAAAGTTAGTTGAAGTCCATAACTACAGTTACATAACCATGAGCCTAATCAGTTAAGACTTACTATTCCCCTATGTGCTAGCGTAGAGGCATACCAACCATGTCATGTCCGCGTGAGCCAATCAGAACGACCCCATTGATGCTGCCATCACCGGTGCCGTGAGCTCATCTTACAGGTCTACAGGGTCCGGCTTGAGACCATCCCCCCCCGACACTTGTTCAGCACTTGGAATAGGTTGATATGTTAAAGGGCTCCGTTTACGCTCCTCTACCTCTAGTTATAATGATGTTATATCTCCCATGTGCTTTGCCCTTCGTGGCTTTTAATAGCTTAAAGGCAGCCATGATGAATGCACAGCCTGTTGGACTGAGCTAAGTACTGAGCGAGAGGACAGAGAAAAGAAAAAAAAAACAGAGCAGAGTTCCTAGAAGCCGGCACACAACTCTTAAGGTAAGATAAGATTTAAAAAAAGTTACTTTCTTAATCCCAGGCGGGAAATTTGGGTGTCACAGATGAAAGTACTAAAAGGTGAGATTTTATCAAATAAGAATACAACTACAAGAAATACACAGAAAATGTGTCTGTATACACAAAAAGTAAATCTCGACATTATCGACAGTTGAGGTAGACATTATTGAAGCATTATTGACTACATTATTGACGCTATACCTTATTGACCAGTATACATGAGTGTCTAAAGTGTCCAGTACAACAACTATACATTATTAACCATTCTACTTACGTATACGGTACATTATACCACCTGGTCTCCCCATGGCTGGTTGAGAATAACATTTGAACCTTTCCCTGAGCCCAGACAGCCGTCGGGCGGCGGGGGAGGGGGACACATGGGAGACAAAATGGCGAAACAGTGTGTGACTTGAGTGACTTTGTGGGACCCGAGGAGGTCATTTAATAACAGCATATGCCCAATGTCTCACTCGGCCACATTCCACCTGTCCGCGGTGCTGAATAGCAGATGTCAGATGTTTGATAACAGTGTGGCATGGCTTGTCTGGCTCCGGGCGATCATCGCACTGGTAAGCAAGCCCAGCGCCAGGATATTGGCAGTGATGATGTCATCTGCATGCATTCAAATGGAGAGAGAGAGAGAGAGAGAGACAGAGAGAGAGAGAGAGACGGAGAGAGAGAGAGAGACGGAGAGAGAGAGAGATGGAGAGAGAGACCTGTCCAAGAGGACAGCACGAGAACTGTACCACAGTATTGCTTTTCGGGGGAGATAACGACTAATTTATTTTTTATCTTGTGTATTATATGTATTCTTTGTGTTATACATGAATACATACATACAAGAATACTACTTATTTATATGATTGTATCTATCTTCACCAATTTTAGGTTTTTCATTTCATGAACTTTTTAAATGTGTTACACTGTGTAAACAATGTCAACAAATCTGTAAACGTATACAGACTTAAAATCTTGTATGCAAATGAACCATACAAATGAGCTATTTAGTTATTGTTATGATTATTATTATTATGATTATGATTATCTTACAAGTGAACTATATTATATGCAAATCAA
This sequence comes from Trachyrincus murrayi, assembly GCA_900323305.1. Taxonomy (NCBI): domain Eukaryota; kingdom Metazoa; phylum Chordata; class Actinopteri; order Gadiformes; family Macrouridae; genus Trachyrincus; species Trachyrincus murrayi. Next base: position 18,964 of record OOFB01007855.1, on the reverse strand, counting down.
CCAGACAAATGAACTATGTTATTATTAGTGTGGTTGCAAAGCAAACCACACTATTGCTATTCTGGGTGTTATATTTTGTATTCTTCTGTCTCATTTTTTGAGGTTTTTTTACACCGTTTTTTTTTATATAATGGAAGTCAATGGGGAAAAAACTGTGACTTCAACCACTGCAAAGATGAACAACTCAAAGTTAGTTGAGTTGGTACACATAAGGTCCGTCTGGATCGAGTTTTCTGTACATTCAAAGTTTTGGAAAACCTTGATTTTTTTTTTATTCTCAGGAGCCATGAACCCAAATGACACAAAATGTGGTACACATGCTCCTTATATGTGCCCGACCAATCATATTTCATTCTTTTATTGCGAATTTTATCGGAAAATTGCGCATACGACGAGTTGGCTCATGCAACCACATGAATTTTCTTCAGAAAATGCACATTTCGACATGTGTAGTTCTTAGGTATTCACAGACTATCTGTGGATACCTATTGTATTTCTACGTTATTATTATTATTATTTTACAAATTAACAATATTATACACAAATGAGCCATACATAATGAATCACTGTGGTGCAGGTTCTCTGTTGGGAGGAGGGGTCGGAGCTGGCCGGAGGAGAGCGTGTGACGGTGTCTGCTGGAGCCCCAGGGCCAGTGGGGGCACTGTTCTCGGGTCTGAAGCCCAGCACCGCCTATCTGATCACGGTCCGGGCACGAAACAGTGCCGGCCTCGGGCCCCCCAGCGCCGCCTGTATCATCACCACCAAGAAGCCACGTAAGACCACCAGCTGTGCTATGGCTTTAACCGTTTGTTTGATTTATTTAGGACAAGAAAGTAATTGTGTGACATGAGCAATACAAAGGACCAGAGGATAACACATAAAAGCGTGTTCTTATTTCCAATGTGGTGCTCGATGTAAGTACACAGCAAATAGCAACGATAAGAACATACATCATAACACTGCAAATAAAATTACGACAGTGATTAGAAAGATACGATTGCTAATGAAGAGTGATTACCTCCTAAAATATGCTATCATTTTACATTTGTCAATAAATGAATAGGAAACAGTAGTCTCAAAATAACCGCTCTATTCCATAAGTGTTTGGACTATGAGCAGTTGCTTCGAACCAAAGCGACGTACAGTGAATCATGTTTCATACATGCCATTAATGAGCAGGTTGGGCTTACAGATAGACTGCTTACATTGGGGTTCGAACCCAGAACCTTTCAGCTGGGAGTAAAAACACCACTAGACTATCTGAAAAAAACATTTTTGTATGCTCATCCAAAGGATGTGTTAACATGGAACTGACCTAGTTCACGCTAAATTGTTTATCAAGCCTAGCGAGGACGTGGACGTGTCTTATAATTATACACACACCAACACCCATAACAAATATAATCAGTTAATTAATGTCCTCATCAGTTTGTGGTTGTAGTGTGACTTGGGGGTTAAGAGAAAAAATATGTCCCTGTCGCTTAGCAATTTGCTAGTCGTTTTAATGGTGAGTGAGTGGGTTCTGGAGATACAATCAAATGTGAGCATGGATTTCCATGTCATTCTGTTTGAATTCTGTTCATACACGATGCACATATGTGATGTTAACGTCGTTCCACGTCCATTCTAACACACCACAGCTCCCAGTCAGGCCCCGGGAAGTATTGAGTGGAACCTGACTAACTCCAGGATCTTTCTGAATTGGGAACACGTCAAGGCGCTGGAAAATGAGTCGGAAGTGACGGGCTATAAGGTCAGTATGTCAACGCGATAGCAGGAAGACCTTAACTGGGGAAACAATATCCTCGCCTGCTGCTCTCATATCAATAAAGTGGCTCTCTAGGTTGCTGTGGGGGGGGGGTTATGGAACTCACCACTCCAGTGTCACGTTATGGATCCCTTCCTGTCTGGCTCCTCCAAATTAAAAGATCTTTCCCAGGCGATAAAATGAGAGCCGTCACGTTGAGGACCGGGTGAATTGGGGGGGCCCAGGCCGTCACCCCCAGCAAAACGATAAATGTTATTCTATGAATTTCGCACAGCCTTTTGTTTTTGTAGCAAACTAAATGTCCAGACAATTGCAATGAATTGTGGTTTTATCTGCATCCTCAATGTTTTATATTATTTATATTATTTCTTTTTTAAATAATAATATAATAATACTAATCTTTTAGACATGGCATCTTGAAAATCTTTTTTTAAATTTATTTTCTTGATTGTTCATTTTTTGGATGATTTGATCACGTAGGAACCTTTTGTGTGTGTGTGTGTGTGTCGTCGTTTCCCTTCCCCTCCCCAGGTAGTGTACCGGGAGACCTGGCAGGGAAGAACTCGCATCCTGGAGACCAACAAGACCAGCGTGGAGCTGCAGGTCCCCTCCGACGAGGAGGAGGACTATCTGATCCAGATCAAAGTCCTGACAGACGGAGGCGACGGCGGCAGCAGCGGCCCCATCCGAATACCAAAGATGTCTAGTAAGGCACACGCCAGTACTTTAATGAAGATAGGAAGAAAAAAGTATGCAAAGTATTAAACTAGCAAAGGGTCACGCGAGATTTAACACATTTAACAGGACGAAGTATCTTATTAAGTAGGTCTTTGTGGCTGCCCGACGCAATCTCTGTGAGGAACTTTCTTACAGCACAGTAAATCTGTGGAGGGAGACATCAAAATGACCTCCAAAGGGAGACATTAAAATGGCGTGTATCTCTACTATGGCTCAATTTGGAGAGAGAGAATAAAAAGCTACAATTGCTGAGGTAGCTAGCAATCTTGTGATGTCTTAGTGCACTCCATTACATTAGATGAACATTGCATTACATTAAAAAACATGCCACAACTTCACAAGACTCGTCATGTATATATATTATATACCGTGTAACGTGTTGACCCACTGTTGACCCGCTGTTGACCCCTTCTTCTTGTTCACAGGTCTTAACTCGAAAGGAAGCAGCGATCCAAAATGGAGATGGATTTGTTGTTTTGTACTTTTGATAGTCTCTCTGATGACCTATTAGGATTGTCTCTGTCTGGTGAGCACTCTATTTAGCAGTGGCTGCTTCTCATTGTTGACAAATGAGAGCGGTAATTCCTTTCAACCACATGATATGCATATTAAAATAGGTGACGGGGACCATTTCTGGGAGATGTAATCAAAAGATGTGTATCTGGACTACTTTCTTGTGTCATTTTCATCCGTGTTTGCAGGCAGATTATGATCATAGTTGTACTTTGATTTGTTGTGGTTTTGTTTGGTGAAACTTTGGTTCATTGGGTTTAAAGGGACCTGTTCTAAGGTTGATTCCACCATCTCTGAAGCCTTCTACTCTTACCTGCTTGTCTTGAACCGCCACGCTACTAACATTCCTATTGAGCAGCTAATTTTCTTCGTTCTTCTTCGAGTTTTTTATTTTCGTGTTTTATTTTCTTTCTCGAAAATAAACCTCCTTCTTGTTAGAACAAGTATGTGAAACATTTCACATATCTCTGAGCTGTCCCCTTGGCCTAAGTTTGATTGACAGCTCCAATGTGCGTGTACACACACAAAGTCAAGAGTCGAGGCTCTCGCAGAAGAATGTATAAAACAATGTCGTGGTGACAAGTCGTTCTTATGATTCTTAAAAGTACTTGGTGGTTAATAGAAGGCTAATTGCATCCCATAAAAAAGTCAACGAGATGATATTAATTTGTCAATTTGCTTATATTAATTTGTCAAAAAACCATCCTGTTGGGATTTATTTAGCTAAAGGTCAGCCTAATCAACGCCATGATTACGTTGTTGACTCTGACAATTCATTATATTTTTGTCAGAACATTTCAGAAAACATTCCACCTAAAAATACATTTCCTCCACAGTGTAACATGTACATTACATTGACGTTTAGCAGATGCTTTCATCCAAAGTGACTTACAACAACATCTTGTCAGTTAAGATGCACCACTAGGATGTGCATCATAGACTGTGTGTGTGTGTGTGTGTGTGTGTGTGTGTGTGTGTGTGTGTGTGTGTGTGTGTGTGTGTGTGTGTGTGTGTGTGTGTGTGTGTGTGTGTGTGTGTGTGTGTGTGTGTGTGTGTGTGTGTGTGTGTGTGTGTGTGTGTGTGTGTGTGTGTGTGTGTGTGTGTGCGTGCACTCAGCATCCTTACATTATTGTCCTCCCTTATTTCTGTTGACAAAGCAGCCAATCAGCGCCTACTGTTCTTCAAACACACACACACACACATATACACACACACACACACACACACACATTAGCAGTTTTGGGTTTTGAATGTAATGGCGGTAAAAGCTAGTAATCACAGAGGAAGGCTAGTGCCGGACCTCACTTCTACTCTCGTATTGTTCGGTGGATCCAACAACACAACCCCTAATGCCCCCCCAACGCTTTATTTCTGGTAACTGAATTTTCAAGTTCAAATGAAAACAGAATATTTAGATATCTTTATTCGCCTGCATTACATTTCAGTTATGTGCCCTCCTTCTGAGACGTTCATTGGTTGTAATCCCAACATACATACATGAGTAACTGACAATGTAGTAAAATGAATGACTTCAGTGACATTTAAAGACTGTAAAACAATGGTTACTCTTTTATTACACAGCTTAACATGCCATGTGCCTTTCGTTAATCCTGCATATATATATGTATATGTATGCTTTAATGAATTTACTTACTGTAAGTGGTGGTACTTATTTTGGGTTTATGGTTTTATTGTTTTGGTTTTTTTATTTACTCCATTGAAGAACCTGCATAGTGCTGCAGTGATGTCACTGATACAGTAGTACATGGAATATATATATATATATATATATATTAACTATAAAATCCAGTTTTTCAATTGCGTTCAATTCTCCGAGGGGGAAGGTTTTCTCATTATAATTCATCAACCATGTATGTACGTGTAAATTGGTTTCGTCTCATTTCTGAAAATCGTCCTTTGCTGGTCTTACATAATAACTATATTATTGCTTTAGTATCTCAATACCATTGTATTCATGTGTTGATTATCTCTGTGAGATGATATTAAGGTTCAATAAAGATTTCACATTGAAACTGCCCTTTGTTCGACGTGGTTTAGTTCATTATGCTGGGAAACCGTGCGGGACGTCTTCTGTGAAATACGAGGTAAACAGCAGTGTTTGCACGCTCAACCGGATAGTCAAATATCATACCGTGGAGAGTGACAGCCAGAGAGCAGACCCATCAATATTACACCAGTTACAGACATTAAGCAGATATTGTGTATCTTGGTATATTACTTGTTTGAGTGCAACACAGGATTATAAGAGACATTTTGAGTAGAGAGAGTCCATCGTCTGAATGTAAGCCCGTGGTTGAAACCACGTATTTAACCTACAGATTAAAGACATATCATCCGGCCAATAGGAAAAAGACTGAAATATCCATGGGCCTTTTAGAGTATAAACTTTACGCACAATTAGGTTTGAAGTATATGTCATTTCCCCAGAGTTTGTCAATTTTTTCACAGGGTCATACAAAAAAAAAAACATCCACTAAATGTATGCAAAACAGCAAAAAAATATGTTGCAAGATTTTTACTCTTTCATTTTAATATAGTAGTGGAATAGTACAGTAATCAGATACAAATTGTACAAGCCAAAACAGAACAAGCTGTTTACTACAGGCAACTATTTTAAACAACTAATATGCATTTTGGTTTGCTGCACCAAACAATTAGTGAGAAAGGGTTTGGAACAGTCTGCAAACAAAGTGCCTTGGACTACTTGGCCACTTAAATCTCATATACAGCCCTAGTTCAGTCATTATAAAAACCCCTCTGTGAACTGAAAATTGTCAATCTCAATCTCCCTTTGTAACCGTAATTATCATCCCTAAGTAAATGTTGTTTTAGTGCAGCACTTTCCAGTGTTGTGTTCCTAAATTCACTGTCACACAACAACGGGCGTGAAGCTCCTGGTGTTCAGACCGCTACATCTGTGATTGATTAGACATGCTATTGTTGGCATTAATCACAGCCCTGCGATACATAATCAGTCAACAATTGACTTTCCTTAAAATTCACAGGAAACATTTCTGATCTTCACTCGTCAACGTGTCAAAGAAAATGTGTGCACACTAAATGTCCCGAAGCATGTGGTTTCTTTGTGCCACAGGCTTTCAAATGGGTCAAGCAAACAATGTTAAAGCTGCTGTAGGTAGGATTTGAGAGTTGTAAGCATTGAGAAATGTTGTATTTCACGTAGCGGTGATTGACAGGCAAGATGGATTCCCCGAACCGATCCCAGAAGAGATGCCCCGATTGGTCAGAAATAAGCCGGGAGCTGTCTAAAATCTAACTTGTCTCATACAGAGACAGACGCGGTCAACTCGAAACAGATATTCTCACAGCGCATTTCACTCACTGATAGCTGACAGATGGCTATGCCATTTC
>OOFB01007851.1:0-32615 GCA_900323305.1 Trachyrincus murrayi | reverse complement strand
GGGGGGGGGGGGGGGGGGGGGGGTTCAGGGAGGTCTTTAGATCCTTTTATAGCCACTGTCCCTTGTTGTCTTAGGGATGGACCTGTCGGCTAATCAGGACGAGGAAGGGGACAAAGAGGTGTTCCAGTTGGAAATGACCCCCGAGGATAGGAAGTGTGCTTTCCGCACCGCTGCCGGGAAGTACTGGACCCTCACACCCTCTGGCGGGCTCCAGTGCACTGCCACCACCAAGTAAACACCCACACACACACACACACACACACACACTCATCGTGCCAGCTGCCGCGGGCATCGGCCGGGCACTGGTTCTCGAAGGCCCCTCTCACGGGTGTGTATTTGATCTGTGTGTTGTTATCCAAGGTCCGCAAACACCTACTTTGAACTGGAGTGGTGTGATGGGCGTGTGCGCATGCGCGCCGCCAATGGGAAGTACGTGATGGCCAAGAAGAACGGACAACTCACCGCCACTGTTGAGAACACAGGTCAGATCAGGTCAACGACAGAAAACGGTCAGATTCGGAATCAGAATCAATCTAATCAATTGTTTTCATCTTTGGTTCCCTGTAGGGGAGGCAGAGCAGTTCCTCATGAAGCTGATCAACCGGCCAATCATTGTGCTCCGCGGAGAGCACGGTTTCATTGGCTGCCGTAAGGCGGGCATGGCGACGCTGGATTCCAACCGCGCCTCTTACGATGTCTTCCAGCTTGAGTTTCACGATGGAGCCTACTCCCTTAAAGGTAGGGCATTGGGTATTTTTTGTGTAAAACAATACGAGGAGGGACATGAATATAAGAGATACACGTAGACATTGGTGTTCAAGCCCAGAACCTTTCGGCCGGAGTCAAACACCCTCACCACTACTACAATATATACGGCCCCCCCCCCGTATTCTCTCTACAGCAATTATGTCACAGTATCGGTGGGTGTGTGTATATAGCCAATGATCCTATACATACACACAGATTCATTAGGCGTCTGAAGGCCTCATTAAGCGGTGCTGTTTGTCCAGACTCCCAAGGGAAGTACTGGAGCGTCGGGGACGACAAGGCAGTGAGCTGCAGCAGCCCCACCCCTGTCCAGTTCCTATTGGAGTTCTGCGATCTCAACAAGATGGCCATCCGCGCTCCGGGTGGCAAGTACCTCAAAGGAGACCACGCCGGGGGGCTCAAGGCCAGCGCTGACTCCATAGACAGCGCCACCTTGTGGGAATACTGAAGCAACGCGGGCCACGACTTCAGCACAATGTAATTGCACAATGGGTTGGTTCACGCTCGTGCATTTGTGTGTTGTATTGTAAGGATTTGCATCTCTTCCCTATTTGGATTTAGACTGGATACCCACATTAACATTTACACGCTTTAGTTGAAGGGCTTGAATCATCAGACGTCGAATGAGAAATTTTCTTCCAGGCGATATGTGTAGACCTTATTTTACATTTTAGGAGAATGGTAAAATTAGTCAGAATGATCAAAACTGGCCAATGAAAACTACTGGTGTAAATGAACGTTACTACTACTAGCATTTCTATAGCCTCATTCTCTGTACGCTTTGAACTCTTCCGTTAGTGTTCTGCTGGTTCAATAAGCATTCACACTCATCTTTTGCTGCCATTTGAACTGAAGTGTAAACAAATACTTAACATTTGCATCTATGTGCTGTAAATAATGCCTTCTTTGCCTCAAGCACAAAAACTAAATCTGAGTAACTGGGAAAATGTTACGTGCACAATTACGCTGAGCCTGGTATCGGAAACAAAATGTGATGGGCTTGCAGACAAGACAGGTGACATAAACCAATAGGCCTGTACTTTAAACATATAGTCAACGGAAACAGACTTGTTTTGTGTGTTTGCAGTATCTAATGTGAAGCACATCCTGCACAAGACCACTTGCAACACAGAAACAGGTCGACGGCATTTGCTGTCACATGGAGGTTGTGCCTTGCATTGAATTGAATGTCTTTCGTATGTTGATATCACGTGTCTTTTCGTTCTCCCGTGTGAAATGTGCTAAATGGAACTTGGACAATAAAATGTTCGTCAGTACACCGTCTTTAAGAATAATTTATCCTGTTGAATATGTGGCATATTCAAGAAACATTCAATAAATTGGTAAGTCGGTCAAATAAAAAAGCTATTCTGGTATTGCTATATCAGGGACAGTATCTATTTATTCATTTCAACAAACAGAAATTTCACCTTTCCCAAGGGTAGATAGGGAAAAAAACGAATATAAACTGTTAGTAAGGAAATGAATTATCTGTCTTTTATTGACTTACACAAAGTCATGTTCTCAACTAGAACCACCATGTCCACATACATGCAATCATTATTTGTGTTTACCTAATGATAACTGACCTGAACAGTCAATGAATGGGTCTTGTGGGGACTGTGCTACATTACATGTCATAATCTAAAAGGAATGTATAAAATGCATTGGTCAATGGTATATCATTAATAGTCATTGTCATAGATGGGTTCTTTTTAACTTTGCTGCACCCATTCTAAGGAAATGAGGAATTGAGGAAACGGAAACATTTATGTACAGCTACCCTTATAAGAGCATGTATTATAGTGCTTTTGTGTCAAGTAATCAAGTGTGCCAATCACTACGTCACATGGTAGGAAGGAATGAAACCGTGACTCATTGACATTATGCATGACATTGTAAAGTGACAGGATCACAGGTAAGTAAATGTTGATGAAATTGGAATGCATCAAAACTTGTCATACCAGATACATGCATAGCGAGACCGAGACCGAGAGCGAGAGAGAGAGAGCATGTGATCTACCTCTCATTGGTTGAAAAAATACAGACAAGCCCATAAATACAGAACCATACTCAACTACTGGAGGTGAATGTGATACACCTGTTGTACGAGCTCGGATCACCTGCGCCAATCTCGGGTCTTTATATTAAGAGGCAGCGCACATTAAGAAGAGGCCTACATTTTACACGAGATCGAAGCTGCTTACAAAATACTTTAAAAAAAAAATTCCCCCACATCATGTCTTTAGAGCGCGAAAGTAACACAGTTCGCTTGGTGATGCTGGGAGCAGCCGGGGTCGGAAAGAGCGCGCTCATCCACCGGTTTCTGCACGACCACTTTGAAAGAAAACACACGCGCACCGTGGAAGAACTCCACGCGCTACAGTACGAGACCACCGACTCGGGAAAGGTGCGCCTGGAGATTTTGGACACCAGCGGCAGTTATTCCTTCCCGGCGATGCGAGAACTCAGCATCAAGCACAGCGACGCGTTTGCGCTGGTGTACGCAGTGGACGACCTCGAGTCGTTTCAAGAAGTCGGACGGCTGCGTGAGGAGATCCTCACACTGAAGAAGGACGCGCTGATCACCGTCGTTGGCAGCAAGGCGGACTTGACTGAAAGCGATGGTCGCGTGCTATTCGCAGCAGATGTCATGCCATTGGTGGAGAAGGAATGGGACTCGAGCTTCGTGGAGGCGTCGTCGCTCACCGGGATCAATACAGTCGGCGTGTTCCTCGCTTTGCTGCAACACATCAACTTGCCGCAACGACTGAGTCCCGTTATCCCCAAACGCAGAGCGAACGCGGCGAGGCAGACCTTAAAGAGAAAACCGCCACTTAACAGCTGTATTTTATCATGAGTCTTATCAGCTTGTGAGTGTCAACTTCTTTCGTCGCCTATTGGTTGCATTGGCATTGGCCTATTTTGGTGTTTTTGTTTACTGCATCAACAAAATACAACTAGTGCAACCACAAATAGGCAAGTGCGACGTTTTGTGGATCGAGAGACAGAACGAGGCACTGAAGAGACCTGTTCGGGACATGAGCAGGGGCAGAGCTAGGGGGTCTTGCTGGGGGGCCACTGGCCACCACTTTCCCTTATTTCTTTCACAGCAGAAATAACATTTCATAACTTATTTTCAGCACCATAGCCTTTAATCCTTTGCAAAGTGGAAGAAAATTGCATCGCAATGATTCTGACTACCCACCTCCACTCTACAAAATATAAAATGGTATACTGTGGGACAAGTTAATGACCATAATATATATGCGTTTCACACCTGTCTAGATTGGTATCCTATAAAATCAAAACAAAAAATACTGTACATATATATGGTAATTATTTGAAATATGTTGTATCATTATGGATGAACAAAAATAAATCTAGATTTGCATTTGAATGGTGCATACAGGATATTGTGATTCTCTTCCATTGTTTGATGGAAATGTGAGATTTACTCCAATTCATTCATTTAAACTAAAAGTTCTCATGTATTTATCCCTGAATGACCAAGGATTGCGCTTTTGCTCTGGGTGAGTTGTGAGCAGATTATGCTATGGGCCATTTCCAGATGCTATGTCTAGATTTACCTTAATGGGTAGTGTTAGTAATAGGGTTAGGCGTTAGTACTAGGTTAGCAGGCTATAGGGTTAGTAATAGAAAATTATGCCATGACCATTTATCAAGGGGGCATGACCTCGTTTTTTTAAAGGCACACTTCCCCACCCTCTGCTGGTGGTTCAGAGTTAAAACATAACATTACGCCACTCAATTAACACACTAATGGTATATTTCAAAGTCTATTCCATGATACTGCACATACCAATACAAAGATGTCTTTATTATAGTAACAATATATGGATAATCATAATCATAATATGTGTATATATTGTAAATATAACATGTATTATGGTATTATGGAAGTTCAACTTAGTTGAGAGCATTAAACTAACCACACAAAACATGCTGAAAAAGTCACACAAGCAGATAGGATTTTTGTAGGATTTTATATTGTAAGATACAATTGGTAGAATACATTTTTTTTTAAAGTGTGCACATCGAAAGATTTTTGGGAAAGCAAGTGTTATGTCGCGAAACCAGCCCATGCCTAACCAACTGACCCTAACTCTAAACCCTAACTGATTCTGAACCCAAGGGCAAAGGAAAAACTCAAGGAAGAAACATGAGGATCGCTCCTTCCAGGAATGCGTGTGCGTGTGTGTGTGTGTAATGAATCTGCAGTCCAGCGTTGACTTCAGCTGCATGACGTGCTGTTCGTAGGTCATTCTGTAATGTTGCCCAAGAAAAGAATGCATAATGTTCAGACAACATAGTTATACAAGTTCGATCACCTCCTAGACCTAAAGACACTGAAAGTTGACTTAACAGCTGGGACGTACCTTCCAAAGACGTTAGCAGTCACATAGTCCGTAGATCGGATCCTGGTGGTGGGTCATCAGCTTCATCTAGTAAAATACAACACAACTTTAAATTGCACATCAGGATATTAATAAATATGGTGGTCTCCCACCTCAGATGACCGGAGCCTTCACATTTAGAAGTAAATACATCCTGGGCACGGTTTTCTCAAAATCATCTTGATCATTTTCATTTAAGACTATTAGATCAGTATTCAATAGAAGTGAGTTAGAAGTGTGATATTCACTTTAGAGTCGGGGCGTCATTCACCCCCACGAAGTGCATCCTTTCTGCAGGTCCTCCAGCATGGCTCCTCCATGGATTCCTGGTCTGGTAACAAACATCGGTAGTTTGTCTGGTAACAAACAGCAGTAGTTCGGTCCAACGTCTGTAACAAACAGCAGTAGTTTGGTGGTAAACAGTGGTAGTTTGCCCTGTACAAGTCCACTATGTTCAGTTTATGCAAACTTACAAGGAATACTTGTTTGCAGATTCATGGTCTTCTTCCACGTGCTGCCTCCAGGGACACATACATACACCATTAAAACACCTGGTCCTTTTATAAAGCAGTACACAGATCAGGATGATCAGGATAACTTCACCTGGTGATGATCAGAAGTCTTCACCTGGTTCATCTAGGTCTGGAAGACACATCACAACTTCTTATACAGGTCATTCTCAGAATCTATATAACCCTGGACTATGCGACCCACAGCAGCCATGATTTAGTTTAAAATTCTAAACTTTCCTTGTCCACAGAGCTACTTGGAAAAAGCATCCAGGACTGTGAGCCATGGGTGATTGGGTTTAATTATTTGGACACAGTTTAAAAAATTCTGAAACAAAGTTCTGGCTTCAGTGTAAAAGCTACATTATGAAAAATTTCAAGAGCATTTAAAAAATGTCTTTACATCAATACTACAAATCATACCTCTGGCCTTCATATGACACAGGTCAACTTTTAGTTGAAAATTTGTTCCAACAGTTGGCATTTACCTTCCAAAGATGTAGTCACGCCGTAGTCCTCTGATTGGATCCTGTGGGTCATCAGCTTCATCTAGTCACAATACAATACTTACACATATGAATAAAAATGTCTCCCGCCTCAGCCGACAGATTTATTCATTTGTTAAATAAAACAACACAACTTCCGTGAGAGTAGAGCAGACTCTGCAGCCCTCACATTTAGAGAGGAAATAGTGAGTAACAAAATCCTGGGGACCGTTTTCTCCCAATCATATTGATCAGAAGTGATGACTGCAGTGACAGATTTAAGACTAGTTGAGTGGCTAGTTTAGTAGCAGTACTCTATACTATTCCATAGATGCGGCAGTGAGTGATAATAACTTTAGTCATTCACCCTACAAGGGATATCCTTCTCCAGGCAGGTCCTCCAGCACTGCTCCTCCGTTAGCTCCCCTCCACCACGGATTCCTGGTATGGTAACGAACACAGCGGTAGCTAGGTCTCTGGTAACAAACCTGGGGATGTAAAACCTGTACACCTTTTGCATTTGTGATCATTTGTAAAGGGGTAGCCAACACCCAACTATTAAAGTTGAAATATTCTGTTCACAAATTGACATATTGAGCAATGTGTCAATACTACTATAGTAGTAGCAGCAATAGCAACAAATACATCATATGACTTATTCATAAACCCAAATATGAATTACCTCAACTCACAGCTTTGGACAAATTGCACAGGATTAAAATCTGAAAAACCCCCCTCTACAATAATTAGTTACCAGACCTCAGAAGAACCTCAGGACTTTCAGTGTTTCAGATAAGCTTGGTGATGGTGACCCCTTCTGGTCCCCAGTCTCAGCCTGTGGTCCACCCTGGTGCCGCATGCCTCAATCAGGGGATCCTGTAAAGTGAGACAGCATCTTTAGAAAACACATTCACATGCAAGTTAAATTATGTTACATCAAATACCGCCACTTACACTGGTGAGCCTGATTCAAAGCTTCATTATCTCCTTCCTCCCCGATTTCTCTGCAGAGAGCACACTGAGGTCATCATCATATGCCTCAACTTTTTCCAAGTCACTTCACATTTCCACTTTGGAAAATGAGGAGCTGTGGTATTTTTCCATCCGTCACTACTCTGCATAGCACTTTACAACATGGCATTATTGACAAAAATTAGAAAAGTTTCAAACCAAGAAAATAATCACAGGAACTACAATGTTATGAGCCACATCAGTGACATTCTACAGCAGCATTTCCCAACAATAAACGTATGACTCTTCTTAACTGCTATGCTAAATTTCTGACCGCACTGGTGAGGACTTTCTACTCATGTAGTATTGAAAGAGCACTGACCTCACTTTTATGGAGGTCTTCTTTGACCAGTGGCGATGCAGCTGGGAGGTGTGGAGGCAGACATCCTGTGACAAACATTTTACCATTTTAACGCTTAACTACTTTGAGATAGGTACCAACCCATCACCATAATTTTGTTGTAAAAAGTAATGCCTTTCCATTTTGTAGGGTTTAACTTCTGTGACAATTAATCACAGCCCAGATATTTGGATTTACATGGTGTCAAAAGCACCATAGAGCACTAGCAGTATCAACAGTAAATAGAATAGTAAAATGATACTTAGCCATAGTCGGGTGCTGGGTTGTTGTAAATCTCAGGGGCCATACAGCACCCATCAGTAAAGAAATGCCAAACGTCTCTGCTTTGAAATGTTTTGCGGCGTTCAATTATGTCAATGAAAGATAACGAGTTGATAATGTGCACGCAAGTAGAATGGAGGTTGGTACGCGAGTCAGTCGTAAGTACAGAGCAAGTATCGCAGAAGTCACGTGTAAATTGCGGGACAATGCAAAAGAAAATTTGCCAACAAATGTGTATTTTATACGAATGCACTTCCTATAGTAGCGCAAGATGTAGGTCAAACAATGGCCACGCTCACACATGTAGTACCCTACACCAGGTCTAAACCTGGCAACCTGCAGCATATCATTCGCTTGGCAGAGAAGGTGATTGACTGCAACCTGCCGTTCCTCCAGGAACAGCACGCCTCTAGGGCCCTGAGGCGGGCAAGGAAGAATGCGGCCGACACCTCCCACCCCGGTCACAATACTTTGTACCACTCCCCTCCGGCAGGAGGCTGGGGTCCATCAGGACTAAAACCTCACGGCATAAGAACAGTTCCTTCCCAACTGACCTCATCAATACGGCCCAGGTCCCCCTCTGACTGTTATCCTGACCCACACTTATGTCTTATGACATCTGACTATGAGTTACATTAACGCACACCTTGTACATATTCTGTTACTGCACATATCCTCATATTGCACATTTCATACTTACACTTATTGACACTTATTCCTGAAACACTCACATTTTCTATTTACGTTTATTTATATTTCTTGTTTTTACCTGCCTGTCTTATGTTTGTTATGCGCCAACGAACCAAAGCAAACTCCTTGTATTTTAACAGATACTTGGCAATAAAACTGTTTGATTCTGACCCTATGCCAGGTCTACTCTACTCACATCTAGTACCTTGTCAGGTCGAACCCAGGCCACATGTAGTACCCTATGTCAGGTCGAACCCTGGCCACACTCACATACATGTAGTACCCCATGCCAGGTCGAACCCTGGCCACATCTAGTACCCTATGTCAGGTCGAACCCTGGCCACATGTAGTACCCTATGTCAGGTCGAACCCTGGCCACATCTAGTACCCTATGTCAGGTCGAACCCTGGCCTCGCTCACATACATTTAGTACCCTATGTCAGGTCGAACCCTGGCCTCGCTCACATACATGTAGTACCCTATGTCAGGTCGAACCCAGGCCACATGTAGTACCCTATGTCAGGTCGAACCCTGGCCCTCACATGTAGTACCCCATGCCAGGTCGAACCCTGGCCACTCTCACATACATGTAGTACCCTATGGCAGGTCGAGCCCTGGCCACACTCACATACATGTAGTACCCCATTACTGGTCAATGCCAGGCCACACTCGTATGTTGTACAGTATTTCCACACGCCCACATCTCATAGACCCAGATGCCACCCACCCATGCCAATTTGTAGGCCAGCTGGAGCTGGAAGAGCGGTCCCCTCAAATCAGAAACCATCTTCGAAAGATCCCAACTAGGATCCTTTTTGGACTGAAGTTGTGCTCTCCTCCAACTAGGAAGGTAGAAAAACTGTTGCTAAGGTTTCAAGAACTATGGAGAGAGAGAGACGTAGAAATGCATTCCATGGTTCTCTGGACCTAGGTTAGCTATGTTCTAGTTGCTGAGAGAAGAGCCCTCATATCTTGCCCATGGCATTTCTCCTTGGGGAATGCCTGTAACCATCGTGAAGAACATTCCAATTCATGTTACGACAGCCTCTTGAACATGGTTTCTCCTGAAGGGGCAGGTCTACAGAACTGTAGACAGCATCGTATCCCATCATGCATATCTGCTTACTCAGACCACACCCCCCATCAGTAGGACAACACTCACGTGATACAGCGGTGGAGTTCAGGAAAGTAGTGGGGAAGTGGACACAATAAATCAGGACACAACCCAGTCCATTTTGGTTGTACACAGATATCCAACTCTATCGTTACACTTTACAACACTCACCTAGAACCTATAGGCCTACTTCTTGCATCACTTTTAAACAAAACAAAGTAATCCTAATTAAAACTAAACGGCCCATGCACCAACAAAAATATTTGCTCATCAACCTACACCTGTCAGGTTAATTCAACCAACCAGGAAGCCAAAAAACATTAACGTGCATAAAAAAGGAAAAGTGACTTGCAGTTCGCAGTTCCTTCTTCATAGTTAATTGTGCGGCTCAGAATTTGACCTGTGGAGTGTAAAGGCAATGTTGCTTTATGTTCATAGACATTTATCACGTGATGCACCTGCTTCACACCAGGTCTAAACAAGACGACTTTTTGGGGGAAATATAGGCTCCAAGTTAGCCTAGACTTTACTTTCACATAAACACCATTTACCATAAAATTTTAATTAAGTCTCCAGCTTACAAAAAAAAAAAAAGCCTAGCCTACTACAACGAATACAATCAAATGACAATAGATGGGCCTAGGCTAGCATCCAGAACTAAACATTAAATATTTGACATTTGAATAAGCCAGTAGTCAGACAAGTTAATGTTCTAGGCCTACTCACGGAAGGTCCAGATGAGTTTGTTGGTTTTACTTCGAAAAGTCTTCGTACTAAACCTGTGAAATAGAGGAAAAACACTCATTAATAATCACCCGCTAACCAGGAAAGATAAACGCCTACCACTTCAGGTTACATTTCTAAATGAATATTAAGACTACCGTGTGTAGGAATCGGAAACGGGAGACGCCTGGACGGTGGTGGACAACTACTGAACGAGACCAAACGTAGCGCGTGCAGCAGCAGCAGCAGCAGGTGAACTTAATTAGTACAACTGAATGCAGGTGCGACGCCTATGGTCGCCTCGGTCAGTTACAGTGAGAGAGTCCGACGTTAATTGATGCATTACGGCAGTCAAATTCACCTAGGTGTTTGCCTTTAAATAACATTACTAAAGTAAATACAAAGAATAAGTATCATGTTTTCCTACTGTTTACTGATTTAGATACATATAGCCTAACATGATTCAGATACATATAAGGAACAGATAGAGGTTATGGTATGCTGCTAAATATATACCTTGGCTGGGAGGTCAAACACCCCATAGCCTTTATCATGCCCAGTGCCCCTAGGCTGGCTTCGTATGTTTACACAGACGTTTAAACTATTTTACAAACTATTTTACAAACTTGACTAACACAAACACTGAAACACACAGGTCATCACATCCTTGACAAACTATTTAAGTTAACGATTCATTTAATTTAAAGTTAATAACAAATAATACATGCAATAAAAACGTAGGCCTACTGACAATAAAACATAATTTACAGTGAAGTCTATGAGGAGTTTCGAGCTATGAGCATCAGGTTCTCCACAGCACCTCCTAGTGATGCTGATACACTGCAGCTGGCAGTGAGATGTCTGGCTCACAAAATCCCCAAATATCAAACAACAACAAAACTTTTAGCTGGGTATCCTATATTGTACATTAAACATATCCACTGATTTGTTCTGATGAAGGTCAAAACATCTATTTTAGCCTCATTTATGCGAGTGGGTTCATGAATCTCAACGATCCTCCTCTTATCTTCATGTTCCTCTGACAACACAAACAACCTTTAAATGGACACAAACACTTGATAGAGGGTTTCCCGGGGTAACAGTTCTGCCTAGTAGCAGATGAGGGAAAAACAGGCCAAAAAGCATGGCTGTTTAATTCACAGAGGACAATAGTGATGACGCAGTGATCATAAGTAACAAAGATAATCAGAAAATTGTTGTTGATAGGCCTATCCATCCATTGTATCATTTTATTAAATTAATTTCTATTACTGTCAGATTTGTATGTCTGTATTGTTAATATATCTAATATAATACTGTATACACAGCATTATATAAATGTGATGTAAAATTAAGAAAAAGTTTTTATTCAATTCCATGGCTAGATTTGTAGCTGTGTTTAGTGTGCATTATTGTCACTATAACAGTGGAACCATTTCAAAACTGTATTTTACTCACACTTATATTTGACCAAATTGTAAATCGTTTTATTATATTCAGATTGCAAAAAAACGTAATGTGTATGAAGACACTGTGTATGAAGAAAACTAACACTACTTTTCAAATATGATCCGCTTCTGCGTTTCATAGAATGCTTTATAATAGATGAAAACCCACAACAAGAAACAAAAACACATTGGGCCTTCTCTGCATTCCTCCACCTTGTAGAATTAAAACTAACTATTGTTTTTTTCCTTTGTAACTCGGAGTCTATGACGTTGCTTTACATTTTTCAAAGTGTAGGAAGTATTAAATGCCAGACAACCAATCATATGCATCATATCGACAAATGTTGTTTTCTTGACGAACGATTGGGCGGTTTCGTGTCTCCCAGGATGCTTTGCTACACTGGCTCAGAATTCAAATCTCGAGGACCAATCAGAGAGGGGCATAACGAACGAAGCAGCATTTAAACTAATCACAAGCACAGTAGCGAAGGGGACAACGCAGCAGTAAGGAACAGGTCTTGGCGCTAGTTCATTTTTAAATATTTTGACACTTTTAACCACACGTTTGACAGGTTGTTTTTGTTGTTTAGCGGAACCGTCGAATGACAAGTGCACCCGAAGGCGATTTGTTTTGAGCAAAGCTACAAGTGAGTACGAGGCTAACGTCAGTCGAAGGTAGGGCTACCATTTAAATGAATGTGTAGTCGGTAAATTAAAGTAGTTTTTTTAATTTAATTGAATAGTTATTACGGGTATCCGGTTGTTTTTTATCACGTCGAGGAGCTCTTAATTCAACATGAGTGCACCGATTGCGAAGCCGACGAATCCGTCGGCCCATGTGGATCCAAAGTCTGCGCCGCTGAAGGAGATCCCCGATGTCCTGGTTGATTCCCGTACGATGAAGAAGTATTCCCGAGGTCGCTTCCTCGGAAAGGGGGGTTTTGCGAAATGCTACGAAATCACAGACATGGACACAAAGCAAGTTTTTGCTGGCAAAATCGTCCCCAAGTCGATGATCATGAAGCAACACCAGAGGGAGAAGATGACCTCGGAAATCGCGATCCACAAAAGTCTGGACCACGCCAACGTCGTGGGGTTCCACGGCTTCTTCGAGGATGAAGACTTTGTCTTCGTTGTGTTGGAAATCTGCAGACGAAGGGTGAGCGGTGATTATGGCACAACTTTCATGTTGTCGACGGTCTTGTAAAACCCAACGGTCAACGTTTCACTTTTTTGACAAGTGGCATTGCTGGAATCTTATTGTTCCACACAAACGTATGGATGAACATAGGCCCAGCTATATACAGTTCAGACTGAAACCTTATCCCCCAATCATGTGTTGTTTTTTTGTTGTTTTTTAAATATTTAAATTGTGTGCCTAACATCCGGTTTTGCACCTCTGCTTTTGGCAGTTGCCAAACTGCATCGACTTAACAATGCATAGCCTATATAACATATTCCTCCATACCACCAATGATATTGAAATCCCCCATTTACAGCATGCAAACACTTCTGGTCTGTGGATGGATGCACAGAACAAAAAAAAAATTTTTTTTTGTGTGTGTTTTTTTCCAGTCCCTCTTGGAGCTCCACAAGCGTCGTAAGGCCATCACCGAGCCAGAGGCACGCTACTATATGATGCAGCTGCTCAAAGGATGCCAATATCTCCACGACAATAGAATCATCCACAGAGATCTGAAACTGGGGAACATCTTCCTCAACGATGAGATGGATGTCAAAATAGGTAACCCTGATGTTTTCATATTTGAAGACAATAACCTTTGAACGTATAATGACGATCATATGAAAGGGGTCATCCTTGATCAAAATGTTTTGAAATGCCTTTTTATTGTTGTTGCTAAAGAACTGAGAAAATAAATATGATCCAATTCATGAACTCAACGCTCTTCCAACTGTAATCCATAGTCGTCTTCAGAAATCAATTTGTATAATGGTGCAACCTCCTTTCCTGATTTCCCAAAGGGGACTTTGGCCTGGCGACCAAGATTGAGTTTGACGGCGAGAGGAAGAAGACCTTGTGTGGCACCCCCAACTACATCGCCCCAGAAGTGCTCTGTAAGAAGGGCCACAGCTTTGAGGTGGACGTCTGGTCTCTTGGATGTATCCTGTAAGTTAAAAATGCATACTTTCACCACACAAGACATTTGCAGATTCAATGGTCAATGTCCTTTGTCACATGGGGAGTGGAAAGAGAATGTAAAGATGAGACTTCAGATTTCACTAAATCTGCCTAACTTGTACGCGGGTGCCAGTCCTTTATGCATCTGGGTTTCAATGGTCGCTTCAGAATTTCATGTCGGGCCATCCCAGCATGCATCCAGTAATTTTGATGTCATTCATTCAATGACTCGATGGAATTTTGTGCTAACTTGAGGACAACTTGTTATTGGTGCTGTTAATTTGGATGATGGCTTGCTTGCCATTGCCAATATGAAAATCAATATCGACCATATCAAGTGTCCTCTCATGCCCTAATCTGCTTTTTTCTTCCCCCTCTCAGGTACACTCTGCTTGTGGGCAAGCCCCCATTTGAGACATCCTGTTTGAAAGAGACTTATAACAGGATCAAGAAAAACAGCTATGCAGTTCCCTGGGTATGTTGAGCTGACCATGCTGAGTTTCACACATTTCACAGTGATCATGTACAAGCTAGAAGAGAAGTCTTTGACTAGGGAAGACTTTACGCAATGAGAATTGCTGTCACACACTCAGACTTTAACTAACCACCATTGACTACTGATGTTTATCAGTAGATAAAGATTGCAGTATTTCCAGTCACAGCGGAAATGATTAATTCACAAGTCTTTTCTTTAACTCACACACTATAGAAATGTACTTTATAAATCCCAGACGGGAAATGTGGGTGTCACTGCAGAAGTGCAGGACAGTAATGTGAAATAAAAAAGGGCTAAAATACGAATGTTCAACATCAATTTAAGTGGCTCCTCCCCATAACGATGATTTGCGTTGACCCCCACCCACGCAGCACGTCAACCCTGCGGCCACCTCCCTCATCAAGCGCATGCTGAATGCCGACCCCGCCCTCAGGCCCACCATCGCGGAGTTGCAGAAGGACGAGTTCTTCACGGGCGGCTACTGCCCAGTGCGCCTGCCCACCACCTGTCTGACCGTGCCCCCTCGCTTCTCCATCGCCCCGTCACAGGCCCAGGAGCTCAGCCAGAGACGGCCCCTGTCGGCGCTCAACAACAAGGGTATGGGTTCCGTTTAATCTGGTGCTGATGATGACGGGTGCAAGTCAAACGAGAGAAGAGATGAGAATGTTCTAAAGTGGATTATCGGTGATGTACAAAATGAAGTCTATACAATACAACTACGGTAAAATAAAAAGTATTAATAAAAAAAAAAGCCCAACAGGTTGTAAAGCATTGCACTTTAAATGTGCATTCATGCAGCTGTTTAATGTAGGCTCTATGGAGGACCGCAGCAACTGCACATTTTTAGTTTGCTTGATGGACAACGTTTCATTTGGCATTTAAAAGGGGCTGTGACGTAAATGGTACTTTAGCCCATTCATTCGTACTAGTTTGAACTAAGGACTTTCTTGTCTTTTTCTTAAATGGTATGTGGTGATTGATAACATTACCATTATCATAACCAGTTTCTAAACCGTAGCCTGTTAATATCTAGAGCTTAGGTTACCGCGCCATCTGACCACCTTGTAAATTGCATCCAAATCGTCTCTCTTCCAGACCAACCGGAGAAGGTGGATACGAAAGAGGAGCTAATGCCAAAGTAAGTGTTGTACCGGGTCTGTGTTGGGACTAACTACCATTGACCCATAATCTAATCTAAACAGAACGATAAAGCTATTAATGTCTATTGCCCTGTTCATCAATACTAGTGCTAGGGGTACAGTACTCGTGTGTATCTGGAGCGATGTGGCCGTGCGTTCTGACCCTTCTCTTCTTGTGACATCCAGGGAGCCGGAGGTGTGCCACCTAACTGATATGCTGGCCCAGATCAACAACCTTCTAGTGGCCAAACCCTTTGAGAAAGCAGTCATTTGTCAGGGTGAGGGCAAAGTCCTTTTGTTTTTAAGAAAGGAGTTTCATAATGTGTACATTAAGTTGACAACTGTGTTCTTTAACCTTGGCGTCTTGTGCTTTGCACCTGTTTGTAGACGAGGCAGAGGATCCTGCATGCATTCCTGTCTTCTGGATCAGCAAGTGGGTGGACTACTCTGATAAATATGGATTGGGTAAGAATTTATACTAATTCCTATATTTGTCGACTTGAACTACGGTTCTCATTTGAATGTTACTATATTTCAAACTTGCAAGACTTTAAAGAGACATTATTCTTTTTGTTCTAGCCTTTTAATGTTTCTCACGTTTCCTGCATTTATTAGAACCGTTGAGGGTAATTGGTCTTGAATGTGTCCTAATATTTAAAATAAATCTATTTTCAGGATACCAGCTGTGTGACAACAGCGTGGGCGTGCTCTTCAACGACTACACGCGCCTCATGATGTACGCGGATGGAGACAGCCTGCAGTACATCGACAAAGCGGCTGCAGAGTCTTTCCTCAACGTTCGCTCCTACCCTCCGACCCTCAGCAAGAAGGTTGGTAGTCCCCAAAAAGCTCGACCTGTAGCCATCTTGGCTCCCGCCCCCCCCAAATCGGTAACACTAAACGCCGTCTCCCATCGTGACGTGCGCTGATCCGTTTGCTCTCGTCCGCAGATAACGCTGCTCAAGTACTTCCGCAACTACATGAGCGAGCACCTGCTGAAGGCCGGCGCCAACATGGCACGGCGGGACGGGGACGAGCTGGCGCGCCTGCCCTACCTCTCCTACTGGTTCCGTACCCGCAGCGCCATCGTGCTGCACCTCACCAACGGCACCGTGCAGATGAACTTCTTCCAGGTCAGAGGGCAAATTTTATCGTTTGTTTCACTCTTTATTGTTTTGATTGTTACATCTTCATTTGAAGACAAAAAGCAGATGTCATGACTATAAGGGCGGTGAATTTGAGTCGGTTACTGATCCGTATCAGGGGTTTTTCATTTTTTTCCCGATGTGCCCTGCTCTTGTATGTAACCGTGACGAGAGGATGTGTATTATACTTTGGAGATGCCAAGAAATGGACACTTCGCACCGGCGGCGTGTGTATCCATATTAACCTATGGACCGACTCGCGTAACCGGTCAATATATATAAGCAAACAAACAATGTTTAGCTTTCCTCAATGTTGCCCGCACCCAGATCTCCCCGCTACTTTTGTCCGCCGGGTGACCTTACCCGCTATCTTACCCCGACGACGACGGTGGTAAGATTTAGCATCTGTGCTGAGCTTCGACACAGAGCATCGGCCACAAACGCGGGCGTTTTCACACTATATCCCTAAAGCGGGCAGAACTGTGTATTACTGCAGTTGGTACAATGGATAATTTGTCAAGTTTCTGGTTGTTGTTTTTTTAGCATGGGAACATCTGATGGCCCGACTAATGCTGTATTCGTATTGGGTTGTTTTTTAGGACCACACAAAGCTCATCCTGTGTCCACTGATGGGGGCGGTGACCTACATTGATGAGAAGCGGGAGTTCCACACATACAAACTGACCCTGCTGGAGGAGTTTGGATGCACCAAAGAGCTGGCTAGCCGCATTCGCTACGCCAAGGTCATGGTGGAGAAACTCCTGGCCAGCAAGTCTTCCTCAGCACACTAAAGATGGGGCCGTCTCACCACTTCCTAGTGGATCGAATGATTAGACTACAGATTCTTATGTTTTTAATAACTATTTTAATTGTCGTGGAGGCTGTGAATAAAGTAACATTTGTATTTGTAACGAGTGTATTTCGCACTTTGTTAGTTGTTTGGCTTACAAATTATTAATCTCACTTGAAAGGGCTTCTTCTTGAAACTTTGCCTCCTCAACTCGCACTGGAGTGTTTTTCCTCATCACCGTTATTGAGATGTTCAGTATGAATTGTTCTTCACGGTGCGGCCATTTTCTTTTAAAACTGGAGCACTGGAAATGAGACCTGAGCTCACCAACTGGTCTGATTCTCTTCTGTCTATTTCAATTTGTATGTTGTGGAGAGGACTGAGGCTGACCATGTTGGTTGTCTTAATTATGTTCTCCTGTTCCTGTTTTTATACGTGTTGTATTTTAGATGTTCTGTCTTATCAACCACATGCTCTGTACAAACTCGCCAAGACTCTTAATGTTGTATAGATGGCTTTGTGCCCTATAAATAAAGATTACTGAATACAATCATCACAAGGTCATTTTCACATTCATTGCTGGTAGTTTTACAAACCTTCGAGGCATATTTGCAAAAAGGGTTCCTATATGCAGCAGTTTCAGTATCTCTGCCAAGACTTCCTGGCTTGTCTTAAGTGATGGCATCTTTCACTTCACACAATGTAAATTCAACCCAGACACTGTTTGACTGGAGACTGCTTCAGTATAGCAGTTAACAAATGCCATCCCAGTTTCCAGCTCCTCAAATAGCTGCCCGATGTACACCGTGGGTCTCCGGTGATTTTGAACCACGAAGTCATGATTGATCTGCTGATCTTTATATTCTGGAGGTCTTATCAAATTGACCTGCAGCTGCATTACATTTGAGATAATTTCGCCTTCAGCTCTTCCACACGCTTGGCTTCAGAACTGCTCTCCTTAACCTTAAACCAACATCACAATTGAATTAGTTTGACTTGGTTTATGGCTGTAATAAAATACCCTCTTTGTACAAAAGTTTAATATAACATGGTAAAATAAGTTTGACTTTTCTTTAAATATAAATAGCTCTGTGTATAGAACAGGTAAAGATGAAACATATAGCATTAAAACAACCAGGAAACCAAACAGCTGGTTCCTACTTTTTATGACCAGTTCCAGAGACATGTCCGGACCAGGAAGGTTAATGGTCATAGACTGGACTCCTCACACAAGCCGGTGTTTGCGAGTGTTATAACACTTCAGAACATCTGTAGCCCCGGAAGCCGGGTGTCCATATTTAACAAGTGTCAAACGGCCGTCTTGACGGAGGTCTGGTGGCCGTTGTAGCGGTACAGCGTGAGGTCTCCGTTTTGATGGCCGGTCACTAGGACGTCGGACCCGCCCCAGCGAGCTACGTGCCAGCCGTCTGCCTCGGGAGCCCACACCACTCTGGGCCCCCCGGGGCCTCCGAGATCCCACACATACACACTGCCGCTCTGGCTCAGACCCACCAGACGGGAGCCCAGGACATCTGCTTCACACAGCCTGCAGGGCGCAGAAGACGGTGAGATCACAAAAAAAAGACACAAAATCTGCTGGACTCTTCATTGATTTCCCCCCCTCTCTCACCTTCCAGACCAGGCTTCAGGCTGATGGAGTCGATCGGCCACGACAGATTTTCCACTGAGAGCGTTAACGGCGACCAAGGAGAACAGGGTGGTCTTCTGTTTTTCTTTCTCCTTCTCCGTGGAAACCACGTCGCCTTCATCTCCCTGGTGGTATGATCGTACTTCCTCCCTCGCTATGGATCCAAGGTACTGGTGCTGCAGCAGGACAAACAGTACCCCCTGTGCACAACCCGATGACACACAAAACATCTTATTTTTTAAAGATAAGAGGGGCATTTCATGAATTTTCATTCATTTTTTGTAAAAACATTGAAACCTTGTTTTCCATAAACTAGCCGCACACAGGCCTTATCTTTCCAAATCAATGCGTGACTGAAAGTAACTGATGCAAAACCAAGGTTGATTCCTTGTTCGTTATCAGAAAAGAAGCCATGGCGTGCTGATCAACGACTTACAGAGTAGCTGTAGCCTCTGAGACAGGATGTGTGTGTTAACCCTTCGTCCAGCAGGATCTTCTGTAACAGCTGCCCAGTGCTTAGGTTCCTGAGAGATGCAAGAACGGCTGTTTATATGTATATGATGCTGCACAGTACATAGGTTAATAGTCATCACAAGATGAAAGTGAACAATACACTTTCCCCCCCCGCAACTTTAGTTTTCCCAATGGTGAATAGCCGAAAATAGCTGAAACTAAATGGGAAGCGAAGGTCAATGTACACATGTTGTAGGATGCCCCAACCGTGTACGTAGTCAACATTGAAGAAATATTTGTAACAAATGAACCGTGAAGTCACCAGAGTGTGCTGCCACTGACAGTACATGGTCTCTACAGCCATATATACAAATGGTCAGAAAGAAAGGAGCGTACTGCATTGCCCCAGGGTGTATTTCATTACCAAGTGGACGGGAATACATGACCGTATATTTGCAAAAACAAACGTGTAGTTACTCACCCTGATACCTTCAATGGTTTGCTCATTATGGGCTGGCCTGCGGTCATATTGTCAATAAATAAGATCGCCCAAGCAGTCGATTACAACCCGACAGCTCTCCGTCCGTGTCGTCTCTCAAAGTTGTAATCCAGAAGCGAATACAATATCTTTGTAACTTTACCTCGGCTTGTCAGTAGGCTTCAACAACAAGCTGTGGCCGCGACCACTCTGGTGACGTAGACGAGACGTAGTAAATATATATATATAGTCTTTTGGTTTGGGAACTTTTTCAAACACATGACTATTCGTTCTATATATGGGATGAACTACCGGTGGATTATATCCTAGGTTTAACATAAACTTTGTGAATAGTTATGAAAAATGATATAACAGTGTGTATTGTTGTATGTCTTTGTTTGTCTCGTCCTGTCAGGTGACTTGCATGTTTGCATTAACAGTGATGATTAAAAAAAAAAAATGTAAAGGTAAAAATCTGGGTGTTTACTTTCTTTCTCATTTTAGTGATTTGCCCTCAGAAGTCTGGTCCCCAAAGCAATGAAAACCACTTACCAGAGGAAGAGATGCCCTCCTTCAGCGGATCCCAGCAGAGCGTCCGCTAGTCCGTCCACTGTAGCCAGGGCTCCAACGCGCATGCCAGGGGAGGCAAGGGGCTGGGGGGTGGGTGCACTGAGGGGAGGGGCGGGACAGTTACCACATGCGTTGTCCACTTAAAAATGTCTCAATAGATGACATATAGCATGCTACCGGTCTAGCTGTAAATAAACAGTATATGACGCAGGGTACTGTAGCGGCTAGGGTGTTCCACTCCAATGCCTGTAGGCATCCTTAAGCAAGATGTCTAACCCCACCCAACCAGCTCCTGAATGATGTCTGAATATCTGAATTCAATGTAAATCGTAAGTAGTATTATGTATTATTCCTACCTAAAAATGTTGATTAAGACTTTGATTAAGAAGTTATTCTCTAAGTAAATGGAGGGGGCGTGCCACTAGAGGTCTGCAGCCAATCAGAAGCCTTATTACTGGTCTTACCTGCTGTCCTCTGACAACGCGAAGAGCTGCAGCGTAGAAATGGCTGCCGAGTGGGAGGAGCAAACCACTCTGGACCGAGCCACGCCCACAACCGCCTGAACCACACCCTGACACAGCAGCGCCTCCACCAGGCTGGAGCAGGACAGCACCCTACACACACACACACACACACAATCAGTTGGGATGGATCAACAACATATGCGATCCATGTACATGATCCATATTATACCACAGGTTGGTCTCCCTACCTTACTTCCCGGATTTCCAGCTGACCCAAAGTCACACACAGCAGCCCCGCAGCGTCCGGCACAGAAAACACACTGATAACCGGCTAGAAAAAAAACAGGTGGGTGAAGGACGCGTGACGGTTAGACACTAACGTGTTTAACACAAATACTCGGGTCAAGGTACATCCTCACTGTCCATTCAAACTAGACTACAGTCTAATCTACATTATGTCTTCTTTGGCCTCAAGCAACAAATATACACACACAGAGAATTACCTTGTTGAAAGTCCATGTGTGTATTAGGCCCCAGCCGGAGGTTGATGTCTGGTCCCACACACACACCGCCCATTTTCCCGCCGCCGCCACACACAGACCTCCTGAAGGACCCGACACGCAGCAGGCATCTACCAGGCCACCCCCAGCTGGGGCCTAGTGGGAGACAGGGACACGGCAGTCAATACAAGCATAGATAGCCCTAGAGACACATGGTTTAGCTAGTTCCTTAACCATCAGGGACAGTTAATAACAGCCTGGGATGCAGAGCATCAGCCGTGAGACGTTTTTTGGTAGATTTGAGTTGTCTTTTTTTATAATGGACATTTAGAATCGGAAGCGGCACTATAATATATAGTCTTTTTTTCTTGTGTAGACGTTTACAAAAAATATCTAATCTGTGATTTATTCCTGTGATATTTTAAATCTGTACAGTTATCATATGAGCATCCCATCTCATGTATTTACCGTCAATGTGTGTGTGAAGCTAACCGCACACTCCTCTGCCAACGCCTCACTTTCCCCAGCTTGTTCAATGGCTCCTTCCGTTCTATTTGAGGCTCCGGTGGCACGGGGAGGCTGTGAATCCACAGGTACACCGGCATGGGGAGGCTGTGAATCCACAGGTCCACCGGTGTCGGCCACAGAAGGACCGCGACTGGGCACAACCCCCTGGCACTGCCCACCGACATCCGCTGGTGGATCCAACGAGGTGGACTGACGGGAGGTAGGGGCGGGAGCAGGGGTGCCTTGATGGGGGGACACGAGGAAGGGACAGGGGGAGAGGTGTGGAGGGGAGAGGGCCGGGGTGGACGGGCTCACGGGGGAAGGCAAGGTGTGATTGGGGGCATAGGGGGATGAGGTTAGGGGCAGGCAAGAGGTGAGGGCAGGGCGAGGGGTGAGTCCCAGAGAGGGTAAGGGGGGGATGGAGGGGAGGGTAAGGGGGAGCAGGTGTGTGGCCAGGAGAGGGCAGGGTGGGGAGACCAGAGCCGGGCTCAGTAGGAGCTGGGTGCTGGCACCGGTGCGTAGCGGAGGGCCTCCTGTAAATCTGTCTGTAGGGGAATTCATAGTGGGGTGACCTGGAAGTGAATGGTTTGTCAAATAGCTCATACGGTGGTCCTCTTGGACCACAGGAACCTTACAGGCATGTATGGTTTGGCCGTTAGTAGTATTAATAGCATTGCACTTGAAAGGGCTTTCAATCGTTTCCTCTGCAGGACAATCAGAGTCATTGACGTCTTCCCTCTGGTGGTTGGTAGCCCTCTGGTTCTCCGACAGCTTGACTACACCTCCACCATCTCCCCGCTGTTCTGTCAATACGGGAGACGACTCCACCAGTAGCGGATGTTCAGCGAAGACCTCTAACGCCGTGCCTAGGAATGGCTCTTGTTCCATGGACTGATCCATGCATTCTCTGGTAGCCTGTCCCACCAGTGACCCAGCTTCCCTCAGGCTGACTTGCTCCAGGCAATTTACCAACTGTCCACCACCTTCGGGTAGCCGGTCGCCTGGGTCTAGTTTACAATCATCCACGGGTGTGACTGGGATCAACCCCAGGAACATCCGTGTATCGATACGCTTGAGTTCCCCAATGGGATTCGACGGAGTGACTGCAGAAGGACGTGGGAGGTTTACAGACTGTACACGAAGATGCAAGCCATCGTCTCTACTGAGCGGGGACATGGGGAGGGTGGAAGTGGGACTGAATGGGAGGGAGAGAGCCAACGCTTGGTCGCCGCTTCCTTTGTACAGGTCATACGCCTGCTGACTGCTGCGCCGGGTGTGATACGAAGGGGTGGAGAAGGGCTCAGCCGTGGCGGCGATGACCTGCCGCAGCTTGTGGAGCTTGAGGGATCCAAACTGCTCGTCGGGAAGATGGAAGTCCATGGTGACCGGGGGCTTGAGTGCAGAGCCCAGGGCCAGCGGGGAGGGGTAGAGAAGGGGGTCGCTGGGGGCTGGAGGAGAGGGCAGCAGGAGGGACCGCCAGCCTGCTAAAAGACACAAAACAAAAGGATGAAAATATGAGGATGACAGATAATTAATATAAAGTGATTATTTACTGGCATGGTTGTATTTTGGCGTTTATCAAAGGGAATCTTTGTTATATTTTCACACAAAATACTTGTACTTACCTGCCTAATAACAAACTAAACCTAATATACAGACGTATGTATAAACTCCTTTATTACCTAGATTAGGACAAACTAAAAACTATTCATGGATCTATTCAAGTCAAAGAAAGACATTTTCAGACTTGACGTTTTGCAATTTCTGGCCTGGATTAAAGCCATAACATTAGAAAGCATGGGTAATGTGCAATTGCTATCCAACGTATCTTAAGGCATGCCGTGTCATTCTCTTGTCCCTCCCTGTCTCTCATGCACACAAAAAGCCCAAATACATACAAACATCGCATTGGGGTCTTTCAGCCACAGAGCCGCTCCGCCTGAAGATGGGATGAACTTGTTCCAGACTTCCAGAAACCGAGGCAGATGTCGGCCCGTCATTCTGGGAAACAACGGTTGGTGCTACTGAGACCAGGCCCTGCTCCAGGACACCAGCCACAGAGAAAGACTGTGATGGGGAACTGGGGATCACGGCGGGTACTGAGTGGTCCGAAGTCTGTTGTTGGTCCGTACGACTGACGTCTGAACAAAAAGAGCCTTTTTCAAAGCTCCGTCCTCGCGGTCGCCCTCTTTTCCTCTTCCGGCCCCTCGTGGGTCTAGCACTGGGGGCCGCCGAGATTAAACACTCATCGTTTTGATTATCTAGTGATCTATCTAATGCCTTCTCACTGGAACACGGAGCCTCGTGCGATGAACCGGAGGAAACCATTTGTGCGGGCGTGTCAGAATACGCATGCGTCAGATTGCTGTGATCCGAGTCTTTGCCACCGCGGTGTGCTTGCCTGTCTTGGAGCGTGCGCTGGTTCCGCCCGCGGCCCCGCCCACGCCCTCTACGTCGACTTGTGCCAATCAGATTGGAGAACAGGGCGGCCTGCATATCTGGCTGCTGCTGCTGCTGGGAGGAGGTCATGCGCCTCGTGGTTCGAATGTAGTACTCCGGTGGGAAGAGCAGCCCTTCCACCAGCGTGCAAGAGTCTCTGAGGCTTACCTCTCCATCACATCGTCTCTCTACCTTCTCACATCTTTCTTGATGCTGGTCAACTTTTGGTCCATTGGCGGTGTCGCTGCTTTTTTCATTTGCTCTTCCCTTCTCGTTTCTGTCACTGTTTTGACCGTTGTTAGTTTGCCTGTCACATCTCTGTTGTTCTCCAGAATTTACTTCTCTCTCCAACCCTCCTCCTCCTCTTTCTTCTTCTTCTTCATCATCTGCTTCTTTTCCCTTGTGGTTCAGTATGTCCTCATGTGTTCCCCTCCCAGCAGGTGGAGCCGGTGTCCAATGAGGGAGCAGCAGAGAGGGAGACTCACTGTCTCTGTAATCTCCCACCGACTCAGTTTCCTTTCCCCTTCGCACCTGTCCCTTCTTCTCTGTCCATCCTTCTCCAGTGCATCTCTCCGTGTTCCAGTGTGTCAACAACAGCGAGGGAGACTCGGATTCTGAACCGCTCGACCGTCGTTCGATCACTTCCTGTGTCGCTGCCACCGTGCCCGGTGTCCCTACGCTGTTCTCCGTCGCACTCTTTTCCTCCGGCTTTCTGCCAGGCTCCTGTCCCTCCTCGCTGTTGGTGTCCGTGCTGCCGACTGCCTCGGCACACTCGCTCCATCTCTGCTGCCACCGCAAGCGGCTGCGTCGGGAGCGCAGACGCAGGGCAGAGCTGGGGCCAGGGGCGGGCCTCTGGTCCTGGCCCTGGTCGTCCTGGCTGGAGGCAGGGGTGAGAGGGGGAGCAGCCTCCGAGGGGAGGAGGAACCTGACCGATGTGCTCTTCCTGCCGCCGTCAGCCTCCACTTGTCCTGGAGGAAAAGTAAAATTGGAACATTTGGCGCGTTCAAATGTGCATTACTACTACTACTGCTACTGCTGCTATTGTATTATATATGATATTATATTATTATATTATCCCTGTAAGAGAAAATAAAGATACTTTGAACTTTGATCGAAGTTTGAAATAATGACTGGCAGCCACACTGATGACCATTACAAATTAATTTATCTCTTCATCCATTGTGGTTAAGTTCACCTTCGGTGTGATGTAGGCCTTGGGGCGGGCCTGTGACTTTACTGCTAGGAGCGCCTAGTCTGAGAGATGGCGAGGACCGGGTCGTTGATGTGTGCTCTGGATTGACCCGGGGCAAGAGCAGGGAGTTCTGCTCTGGATCGACCCGGGGCAGGAGCAGGGAGTTCTGCTCTGTGATTCTGGTCCTCACGTGTCTCCTCACCGCCTCTGATCGCTCGGAACGCTGTGGATACAATGGTAGGTATTATGCAGCCTTAAAAGAATAACTCAAAATAATTGACTATTTCACTGAGTCACAACCACATTTACCTTCAGTCTCTGTTGCGTCTTTAAGTACTCCCGCTGTAAGTAGGCCAGCTTCCTGCGAAGCTACGCCGGGTCAAAGTGTGTCAGTCAACAGCAGGTAAACAACACATTGGCGTGGTATTTGTTGAAACACATGAATGAAAAGCACATCGACGAAGCTCACCTTCTGGGTGTCATCGCTGTACAGTGTACTCCTTAACGTGTCATTATTACACTGTAATGTAGAGCCTACGTCTTCCTCCATTCTGACATTTAGAAGTAGGCGAAACACGTAGTCAACAACAATAAAAAATAAATAAAGAAGAAAACCATGGCCATTGTTTGTATTATTTCAGCAAAACATTTGCAAATTATTATCAGTGAGTGAATTGGCTAGGTGCTCTGACAAATAATACATCGATCTGTTGTGTTTTTTTTTTACTTACACCATTCAAACGTGTCACCAAAAGCTCAAACGTTGACTGTCAGTTCGACTGAGTCGTCCCCCTGTGTGTGTGATTCTCCATGTGTTTGTACCGGTCGATACTTCAAAGTTGGTCGGGGTTTGTACATAGAAACTTTGTTTTGATGCTTGATGAGGAAGTAGTGGCTAGCGTCGATTTCCAACTCCCACATGATTCCCGCCGCTCCTCCGACAGGCTAGAGTAGTCGAGTAGCGATCGAATGATTGAATGATTGAATGGCTGCTCAATAGGCTCTGGTAGCTTCACACACTGCAGTAACACTGTAGAGTCACAGCGAATACACGTTAGGTAAGTAAATATTCCATTTGCAAAATAGATATATATTTAATTATGTGTTTAATTATGTAACCCAATAATACACAGAAATGACTAATATGTGAATCATAATCTTTTAATGACAAAATAGCTATTCCAACACATCCATGGTATATACATATATAATAATACAAATATACAGAGTGCTATGTTTGCTCAGGCCGGTGCCATTTTTTTTCTCAGAAAGCTAAAGGAATAGTATAACATTGCAAATGACAGTCTGCATATGAACAGGGGTGTGTGAGAGAGAGAGAGAGAGAGAGAGAGAGAGAGAGAGAGAGAGAGAGAGTGTGTGTGTAACTGTGTAAGTGAGTTGGTTGTGAGACTGTAGTGAGACATAAATTCGTTTTCTATGTCCCAGAGACACATGGTCTTCATGTTCTTTGTTTGTTTGTGTGTGTGTGTGTGTGTGTGTGTGTGTGTGTGTGTGTGTGTGTGTGTGTGTGTGTGTTTGTGTGTGTTGTGTGTGTGTGTGTGTATGTGTGTGTGCAACGTGTGTGTTTAGTTGGGCGAGATGGTCCTGCTCCTCAGACAGCCACAGGTCAGGTACCGCATGGCCTTCATGCTGATGTGCATGAGCGGGCCCAGGTTGAAGAGCATGTGGTAGAAGGCGTGGACAGACAGCCCTCCGGTTTCATCAGCGTACTTCAGAGCAACAATGGGCGTGTACCAGGGGTTGGTGAGGTTCCGGAACCGAGGGCTGCTCGCCTCAATGACCTTCTTGGTGCACTGTAAATGAGAAAGTGTTGGGACAAAGGACGCGATGGACAGACGGACATAATTGATCATTGATCATCATGATTTTCAAATATAAAACCACATAATCTTATACACACTTTACTCTGCTTTCATGCCATAATTTGCCACACCGCCTTTCTTAGCGCACAGCGGACTGGAGTAGATCCTGAAATTAGTACCCCTAGTATGTACTGAATCGAGAATCAGTTTTGAATCGGGAATCATTTTGAGTCGAGAATCGCATTTTGAATCGAATCGTGACCCCCAAGAATCGAAATCGAATCGAATCGTGAGATACCGAAAGATTCACACCCCTATAATTGATTGTCCTGATCATAACTATATTTATAGGCTAGTGGTTAGGGTGTTAGACTCCCAGCACAAATGTATGTATGTATACATGTCACATGTCACAGTAAGTCGCTCTGCAGAAGTGTCTGACACTATACAAAAACATCATACTGCAAAATACCTAAACAGCAATCATTGGACATTAACTTATGTGAACTCACTCTGGCGATGTCATCAGGAGTTTGTCCCAGTGTCTCGAAGATGTCCACCGAGGATGGGATATAGACGTTCTTGAAGTAGTGCACTGTGTCAGGGTCGGTTCCAGGGAACTCTTTCTTCTTCACGTCCTGGATCATCTTGGCCTCAAATTCTGTGTGGACCGGGCCTGGCTCTATCATTGACAGACTACATAGATACGTATTTAAACAGTAATTATGAGATCATATGGGGGTTATAAAACAACGTGTGGATGTGAAAACAAGGCGGATCATATTAGATACATTTCAATGGGAAAACGTTATCTTTATTTTAGGGTTGATCAAACATTGTCTTTGTGTGAAGATATTAAAGTAGTACAGTACACGTGGAAGAGGTTACTCACGTTACGTTGAACTTCAGGAGCTGCACAGCCAGAGACTCACAGAAGCCCTCCATGGCAAACTTAGAAGCTGCATATATGTCATTGAAGACAACACCTGGAGAGACATACCCATGTTTTACCTTCACTGCTTTTACAGTACCACTTTAGGTACTTGGTCTTTTCTTGATTATGCTTTTAGACCACTATATTTTGACTGAAAACATCAAGATATTCATGTATAATGCTACAGTTATAGCTTTAATACAATTATTTTTTTCATGCAAGCTAATCAGAGTATAAAATGGGCTAAAACCCTACATATTTTCCTTGAGTAGAAGAATGGATAGATACAATAGATATATAGATATCTTTTTTATCTTATGCTATACCCCAGCCTCCACCTCCTTAATGAGAATCAACAATGTGCTTGTCTTCATTTACTTCAGATATCACATCTAGCTGGTCCTCCTTGTTTTCGTTCATTTATTTTCAGACTCTACCTTGCAGTCCCATGACACTGCTGACCACGATGATGTGTCCTCCTCTCCTCCTCTTCATGTCGGGCATCACCTCCTTGACCATGCGGATCACCCCAAAGAAGTTGGTCTCAAACACCAACTTCATATCCTCCACGGGAATGCTCTCCAGCGGACCCACCAGGCCGATGCCCGCGTTGTTGACTGGCCGGGAGACCAGAAGATAATGGGAGGATATTTTGAGGGAGTAAAGAGAGAGATGGTGAGAGGGAGAGAGATTTTCAACCGTTGTTTTAGAGCATGTGACGGTAATAATGTGACAGTAAGCCCAAAGGTTCTGGGTTTGAACCCCAATATCTGCAGTTCTCCCGTACGCATCCTTGAGCAAGATGTCTAACCCCTACCTGCTCAGTCATGACTAATGAATATAAAGCAAGGCATTGTTGATGCTTCCGTAGATCTATGTATTTAGTTTAGTTTCATAGCTTTGAGAAACCTATTACAAACGTGCTTTTAAGTGTGGTTTATTGTTTAGTTTAAGCCTATCGTCCAACAGCAACCGTGTGGGAGTAACGGGGGGGCAGGGCAGTCGAGTGGTTAGTGTGTTTTGACTCCCAGTCGAAAGGTTCTGGGTCCACAGTTTACCTGTAGGCATCCTTGAGCAAGGTATCTTCTCATTAATGACAAGTCACATAGGCTAAAAACATGCGGTAAATGACTAAACAGTAGGCCTATCTTGTATCACTACCGTGCACGATTATCTTATCTACGCAACTCACTGAGGACATCCACGTGCCGATCCTTGATGCCATCGATGCACTGCTTGACGGAGTCGTCGCTGCAGACATCCAGCACAGCCAGAGACAGAGTCTTCCCATAAGCCTCCCCTGCAGCCTGCACCAGCTTATCTTTCTTCTTCAGGTTGCGCATGGTGGCTATGACTGCACAGAGGGGAAGGGTGTTGGTAGAGGGCCGATAAAGAATGGACGGAAGAATATAAATGATCAGAGAGCATTTCCATGCCATGTATTTGTTTGTATCTGTTAATTTAAGAGTGGTGTTGTGCTTTGACACTCACGCACTCATTGCAAATATTATAATGTTAAATTATGTTGATCAATATATATATATATATATCATATTATTATTAACATATTTTACTTGGATGATGTCCGTATTCTGCTGAGGCTTATTCAAAATAGAAAGCTGCTAATAGGAGATGTGAGATTAATAGGCGATTAAATGGAAGTACTGCCTCCCTGTGCCGAACAGGACATGCAACTAATATGAGATCATTCTGGGGTGGTTCCAAGGTGTGTTTTAGACCAGTACATATGCTCATTCTCCCCCTCCCACTACCCTGCCCCTTGGCTATTTTCCATAGAGATGTTTTGAAATGACCTGCCTGTGCAGGTGATGTTATCGTCCAACACCAACCACAATGTGCAGGGTCACGGCGAGTTCACCCAGACCGAGTCCACAGAATGTGCTCAGGCACACTCATTTCCCCCCATAATCCCCCTTTGACAAAATGGTGTTTTATAATAATCACAATTTAATAGTTGTTGTGGGTTAGCTAAGCCGTCGCTAAAGCGATAATAAGCTTATGTGGCTTTTACATCAACCAGTGTGCTCTAAAATAGCCTTGCTTGTAGGCTATAATAGGCTTGCGTCTACATTAGCCCGATGCTACAGGGATCACCCCACTCAGCGGGGTCTTACAACAATGTGGCTTGAAAACGAGGGATCAGATTGTGGTTGCCGAGAATGTTAGGCCTATATTAAATAGCCCACTTTTTCATATCAGTTTGTCTAGTCACTACATCTTGTTGCCCAGGGCAACCATGCAAGTGTCCCCCTGCTCAGTCGTCCAAACTCAGTCACCTTAGGTCACGCATGGGGTCGCGTGACCTGCTACTGGTGTGATGGTGGGACTTCCGGCTATCATCTAATGTTACGTAGTACGCGTAACCCCCAGGGGATTATGGGTTGAGGAGTTTAAATATAACCCTGCTGTGGATTAATAAAAACGTTGCGAGGAGTATTTGAACCTCAGGAGTGTAGGTCAGCTTTGCCTTATCACGCGCATGCGCACATGCGCACATGCACGCACACACACACACGTCACGCACGCACGCACGCCTACACAAACGCACGCGCGCGCGCGAACGAACGAACAGGAGGGGGCGGTGCTGCTGATCATCATCCGACTCTTCTAACCAAGTTTAAGTTGTCAACATATTCCTCGTTTGTCTGTCTTACTGTGTGTCTCTGCCTGTCTGACCCCCGTCATAGAAGACAGAGAAATGACAAGGAAAGAATAGAAAGGAAGTAAATAACATACCTTGATATCGCTCCTGTTCGTCATTTGCCAGCATCACTGCAATTCTCAGACCAATACCTGAAGAGCAGCCGGTGATGAGCACTACTTTCTGGCTGGGGCTCGCCATAGCTCCGCTGCTGAAAGTTTTTTTCGTCTCGCTAAACGATTCCTCGTACAGAGAACGGCGATAATTGTGCAGGATGAGAGGGACTCTGATCAGAGAGTGACTCTGAGGAGAGAGCTACTGTAAGCGGATAACAGATAGAGGGTCACATGGGAGCACAACCGCAACGCGACTACGTTGGCATTACCTAAGCCGCAGTGCGGTCGCCTGGCTCGTCCAGCAGTTGTTATTGTCGTATTGACTACCGTAAACACAACAATATATAGCTGGGCATTCTTAGATATATTGCTTTTAACCCTCGTGCTGTCCTCGGGTCAAAATGACCCGCCACCGCTGGACTCGAACAGGCTCTAAGCGCGAATCGTACTCCTAGACCAACCTCCCGCCGCTGTCCTCGGGTCAAAATGACCCGCCGCCAAGAATGGCATCGTTTTAATTACCACGGACTACAAACGTGGCGGCGCGGACATTTCAACGACTACGAAGACTCGCGGGGTGTTATAGTTGAAATGACTACGGTACAATTTGTATAACCGCCGCTACAGAACATGCTACATTGTGTATCTTGATATATTGCACGTAATTTGTTAGATACACTTTGTGCTAGATTGCTAGAGTCGTATATCGACTTTATTGACAATAAAGAGACACTCGGAGACGCAGAACACTTGTACATGAGTTTTACATTTCCAAGCAACCGAGGGTAAAACATCCTCCTAAGTAGGGTCCGGGTTCGTGTAGGAGAGGAGGCTCACGAGGGTCTGCGAGAGGACCGCTGTTTGAAAAACACTCGGAGAGTTGAAACTTTCACGGGAGATGTTCACCCTAGCTCGGTCACCGACACACTGACGAGATCGTAGGTCTGGGAGTCTAGAGTGGGCGGGGCTACCCCATTTATCCAGCCACGGATGTATTATCTGGTTTATCCGACAAGAAACCTTTTGGTCAACCTATGCTAAGTCTAAAATAATTCATTCAACTTGTACCTTTGTATACACTTTGCTAGATAAGAGTTGTACGTCGACTTTATTGACAATAAAGAGACACTCGGAGACGCAGAACACTTGTACGTGAGTTTATTTTGCAAGGAACCGAGGGTAAAACATCCTAAGTAGGGTCCGGGTTCGTGTAGGCTCACGAGGGTCTGAGAGAGGACCGCTGT
Source organism: Trachyrincus murrayi (assembly GCA_900323305.1). Lineage (NCBI taxonomy): Eukaryota > Metazoa > Chordata > Actinopteri > Gadiformes > Macrouridae > Trachyrincus > Trachyrincus murrayi. Next base: position 87 of record OOFB01007851.1, on the reverse strand, counting down.
TTTTGAAAAACACTCGGAGAGTTGAAACTTTGTTTGAAACCTATGCTGTAAAAGTGTATGGGTAAATTGGGTATATTATTTCATCAA
>OOFB01007849.1:26383-60100 GCA_900323305.1 Trachyrincus murrayi | reverse complement strand
AGAGGGAGACGGGGGAGAAAGAGGGGGGGGGGGGGGGGGGGGGGGGGGGGGGCACTTGACACCCTGAAAGCCTCAACAGCTAAATGTATGAAATGTTAAACCCTCTCCCGGACGCGGCCATCATCAACCGCTGCCCAGACGGAGCTCCACACATCCACACACACACATCTCGCCGTCGGTGTCCCTTCGTCGTGACAAAGTGCCTTTTCTGAGGCACTTTGACGTTACCAAAAGAACGCAGCTTGAGTTCGGAGCAGAGTAGAACGTTCACAAACTGTTTGGTGAAGACTGGCAAAAACAAACGATTTTACACCTGTTTTCTCTAAATTCTTATTTTAGTAACAGTGACATTTTTCAAGCTCGTACCCTGCGGTAAGACTTCAGCATAACACTGGAGCACTAGGTAGGGGGGACCCTACCTACTTAATCCAGAAAATTTATCAAATCTAATTTAGATAATCTATTAATCGTTTAAGTTATTTATCAAGTACAAATAAGAAACATTTGTTTGTTATGATAACATATATTATATGTTGCAGTTCCATTCAAATATCTGGTTCATGGACGATTATAAAAGTATGTTTTTTTTCTTGGCTGCTTGTCAGATAAAGCAAGCACATTTAAGACGTTAACTTTGGACTCTGGTAACTTGTGATGACATTTGCTATTATTTATGACATTTTATGGACTAAATGATTAATCGACTAATCGTGAAAATAATCGAAGAATTGTTAGTCGCAGCCCTAGTCTCCAATCCACATATCCTGGTGCTTCCTCACTTGACAGATCAGTGGAAACTCTGAGGCTGGATTTATGCTAAAACACTACACACAAGGGAAGATCAAATAATGTATACATTGTCTTGTATGAGGATCGACACATATATAAATGTATAATTATAAATGTACGTGTGATAATATGTATGCAGAACCTTGTGAGTCACCGTATTAGCAATGATTATTCCTTGAGAATGACCCCATTCATTATGTGAATTTTCCATGTCCAGTTGAAAGACTGGTGGAAACAGATTCTTCTTCTGGAAATTGTGTGTGTCTGTGCGATGTTCTAAGACTGGAGTGTAACTTTATTTCCCTCACACACACACACACACACACACACACACACACACACACACACACACACACAGTGTCCAGCCTAGTGTATTACCATTAATATTTGCTCAACTCTTCCAGAGCCGTTGAGATTAGATTTGGACACATTAAATAATCGTTCATGCTATGAAATTCACTAGTACACAGACTCTCAGAAGATGTCGGTTATTTTACCTTTCCTTTTTTTTGTAAACTGGACCATCTTCTCACGGCGGTATCTTGCTGTAGCTAAATATGGAAGACAAATGCATTCTTGTCTTCCCGCATAACAGATCTCTGACACATAGGCCAAGGGAAGAAAAAAGGGAAAACTTATGGGGTAAACAAGTCTATGAAGCCTTCTATGCATGGAATGTGTTTCCCTGTCTACAGAGAGAGAGAGAGCTGTTTGGACTGAGAACTGAGTTATGTGTCACTCCAAAGTGCACTTAACATTCACACCCCCCAGCAGGAAGCCATGGCTAATGGCAGATAAAGACAAGTTCACTGGCATCAATCTGTTTATTAGAAAGTAATGGTCACTTCCACTCCAGAATGTCTATCACCTAAGGGCCACTTCCTTATTGATTGCCTGAGCCCACCGTGATTAAGATCATGGGATGGGAATGCTTGTTTCTCTCCTGGCTGTGTGTGTGTGTGTGTGTGTGTGTGTCTCAGTGGATGGGCGGTGGAGTATATAGTGTGGGAGGGTGGTGTTGGAGGTACATCTAGTTTGGATTCCCTGCCAATTGGAAGCCTACAGTGTGCAGCGATCATTGTCTTTATGGACACAATGCTTCTCATGCCGCTGCAGCCGCCGTTTTGTTCAATTTATAATGACTGTTTTCTGACTTCAGCGTAAACCCCGCATTGTCCACATTCTGGTCACACATTCCAGCCCGGTCAAGTTAAGTTACGAAGACACACAATCACTTAAGTGTAGACATTGAGTAAAACCTCAAAAAACCTTTACCAAACTCTGTTCAGTATATGAAATTAAATAAACATTTTAAATATAAGCATTTAGCATCGTAAAGAAAGTGTATACTGCAATTGAAACCAGTCAGGTGGCTTTGAACTGACACCGACAGTGTGAAAAATAAAAATAAAATAAAAATATATATACAGTATATCTGAACTGAAGTAATCTCTGTGAGGCTCGGCTGGTCTGTCGCTCCCCCTAAGCGTGGTGTGGTGATATTTCATTAATGCCATGACCAAGACCTCATTACCCAGAGATCCCTGGTGGACAAAGACAGCCTTTAAAGGCAGTGGATGGCCATCTGGAAGTCATCAAGGAGAGGCAGGGCATCGCGGGAGAGATGCACTCACTAAGCATATCTCCCATCATGCCTCATTGCATGCACATCTGTCCTCGTGACAGATCGTCCTCTGACAGTATATATATATATATATATATATAGTCACTAGAAATGAAATTATAGGCGCTAGAAGGAAAAGACAGATTAATCACTTTTATTTTATACGTTGTGTATTTTATGGATATGACGGATGAAGCATGTTTTAGCTCTCATGGCCAATGACTTGCATGACAAAATGACTCCTGAGTCCTTTTGTTGAACAAAATATAAAATAGGTTGAAGTTTAATGAAGTGTTGTCGTGTAATGGAAGCTGGCCGGTCACCTTGTCTGTATGCCCGTGTAGCGGGGCACTAATAGGGACCGTTAGACCGCGTGTGAACCTCAGGGTGGAGAGGAGCAGGAGAGGAGCCAAGCATTTGACGGCCGCATGACCTCATCCTTTGTCTCTAAAGCGAGGCTAACGATGCCGTACATGCCTTGATGGGTTGGGGTTTTCAGACAGTTGACAGTTTTTGTTGACGGTTGACAATAGGGCAGTTTTTTGGTAAGTCAACAATACAAACGGTCAGACATTTCGGCTTGTCCCTCTCAGTTGAAATGTTCATGTTGAATAGCTTTATTTTTATGAGAGAGAGAGAGAGAGAGAGAGAAGAGAGAGAGAGAGAGAGAGCGAGAGAGAGCGAGAGAGAGCGAGAGAGAAGAGAGATTCTCAGCGAGTCTTCACATGCGTGTGTTTTTCTCTCGGATGACCCAAGACGTTTTCATGCCGGGTCTGAATGGGGTCTGACTCACTATAAAGAGCCGTTAGTCACTGGTCTCGGTAAATTGACCATTTTGGGGTCAGGCTCTTTGGATGTAGGGCACTTGAAAGTAGTTAGAGAGGACATTGGCACTCCGACTGAATCGCTGCTTGCTTGTGGTGTGGAGTGTGGCTAATTCCAACCGTTGACCTGCTGGTCACTGGGGGGAGTAGAAGAAGTCTTGTTAGTATAATTATTGCTGTTTTTAAATGGCGTGATTGTGTTAAACAAAGACGATTAAAAAAATTCTGTTTCAAAGTCCTTCGCAATCTGGAGCTCACAACATCAGAACAATCACACCTTCATTAAACACAGAGTCGACACGAAGACATTGTGTGAACTCTTGGTTATTACAACATGTTCCATGCGGACATGTATGGTTTCCTTCAATGCTTGACCGTATGAAATGTGGGCGTATAATGTGGCATGTTAACCATGTCCTTGAGAGGAACCAAGAAGATCAAGTCTATACTATACTTTCAGCACGTTTTACTCTGGGACAAAGCACTACTATACGGAGCCAATACAGACTGCAAACCTTGTATAGTAATGATTCCAGTTAATTATAAGAAACAGAAAAAACAATGCCCACAATTAAGTAAGTCGTTTAATAGCCTGAACCAACCTTAAAGCACCATACCGGTCTGGTTTATCAAACCATCGTACCTGTCTCTCCTGGCTTCACTAAAACATCAGTTACCAATATATTTGTCAACATTCTTTTGTTGTGCCGATTCTGCCTCAGAGCATTTAGCAAACGACATTTTGTTAAGTACTTGTATGGCGATTCACATTTTTTTTTGTCTACAAACTTTCACAAAATCTGTACTGACATTGATTCCAGAAGACGAAAGGACGAAAGTGTTATATTGCCATTGTTTACAATCGTGGCGAGACTGCGCTCACGCTAAATGCTCTTTGGCAGAATCGGTACAAGGAAGCAGCGGATGTTTTAGTGAATCCAGGAGAGACGGTTATAATGGTTTAAACACCCAGACCGATATTGTCCTGTAAGAAGTAGACTTCCTTTTTTAAGGAGAAAGGGTTTTGAGTCAATAGAGGGAGAGTTTGAAAATTAGACCCAAGTGAGTTCATGGACTCAGTTTCCAAGGGAAACATAATATAGAGAGAATGACTGCAAGACTAAATAATTACAGTGAAAGTAAGTTTGGAGAGCGTGTGGGTATATCTGTGTACATGAAGAGAAACCAGACAGTTGAATCCAGTGCCATGCAGGGTTTAACTGACAGGGAACTGAACTCTGATATAGATACACAAACAGTTGACAGCAGGAATCACTTATTAAAGCGTAGCTGCCCTGGGTTGGAGTAATAGCAGTTTTATTTGACCGTTAGACACCCTACCACCCTAGAGGTGCTTTTTTTCAAATAAAAGATATGTGAAGATATTGCAGTTCTACTGTATGTGCCTGGCTTTAGGCCTACTATCATTGCTCAAATAATTTGGCTGTGTGTCATTTATCTATGACCTATACAGCCAGAAAGATTATGGTTACACACACACACACACACACACACACACACACACACACACACACACACACACACACACTCTCTCTCTCTCTCTCTGATTAATTGGTCTTATGTTTGAAGGGGAACCTGTCAAAGAAAGAAATTGCACATGTATAGGGTAGTGATGCAATAATCAGATCGTCAATATTATATAGCGATAGGGTACATTTTTTATGTTTACAATTAGTAGGCCCTACCTACTTTTTAAAATGTCTTTCTGCATGGTCTTATAGACTGTTTTGGGGCGAAAGGAGCGCATGATCATGCATGGTCTTATAGACTGTTTTGGGGCGAAAGGAGCACATGATCATGCATGGTCTGTCTCAATAGATGATGCCCCGAGTTGCTGCGAAAAGGTTGCGCACTCAAAACAGCTTTTTGAGATATGTGATGACACCCATATCCGAAAGTGTAATTCAGTTTACTCGTGGTGTCTAATTGTTGAATTTAATAAACGACTCCACTAGACCTACTTTATATTCGACCTACGTGCGAAATAAGACGCATTATTATTAATATTATTATTATAGGCTATGACAGACGGTGCAAATCCCGGCATATTCCTCTTGAAAGAAAAAAGGACGTATGGGTTCTAGACGTTCTCTCCTAGTTCTAGACGCGCTTCGGGAGACGGAATTAGATGACGGACACTCAAAGTTGACTAAGCTGCTGGCGTTTGGTGACATCGGTGTCAACAATAAGCTGCAGAATAAAGGGCGTCCAGTGAGTTGTTACAGTGAGGCGATGCTTCACTGCGCGCGATAGCTGGAGCCGCCTCGCGCATACCGCTGCACCTGGCACGAGACAGACTGGGGAGTAACGACTCGGCACAACGCGGGAGTAAGCCGTAACGGATGATTTCCCCCGGACTCTTTCGCGTTTGAAAACCAACTTTAGCGGTCGACAACACGTGGTGGTGGGGGGACGTTACGCCGAAGATGAGTGCTCGTGGACACTTTGCCGTGTTGTGGAAGTCTATGAGCCTGCTCTCTCTGAGGATTCTGCTTCTTGTACCCACAGGGCTGCCCGTCCACAGTCAGGGGGATTCTCAGTCTGATAACAAAGTGATGGACAATGTTACCGTGCGGCAAGGGGAAACCGTCTTCCTCAGGTGAGTGTCGTGATTTCCTTTTTTATTTTTTAAATATTTTTTTTATTAACAATGCTACGCTGTTATACGAGTCTGTTGTACTTTTATTACTGTGCATTGCATGTGTTAAGTTGCGCTTGATATTGCTCGTACTTCAAGTGCCGCCATTTGAGGCGCGCGTGGCACAGCCGTCTTATCCCGCGTGCGTTTAAAGGCGATTTCAAAGGATTACAAAAAAAAAGGCTTCGTTCAAAGGCAGCCGCTGATCTGCAGCACAGCTGTTGACGGGAAACTGTTTTTAATTGTTGTGTGATGGCGCAAGCACTGACGCGTACAAGTGTTTCTGCGGGCTAAACCCAATGCCCACGAGTCACAGACTCACAAAGAACACAGAGAGTCGGACTCCAGCCGCAACTCAAGCAGGTGTATTGAACCGTCAGCTGCTGCTGCAGCGCCACAGGGGGTAGGGTGGGGGTGCTGAAGGGATGTCCCGTCGCCCTGTCCCGGTCTACTACACTGGTTTTTACTATTCACGGAGTCGATTGCATGATGTCAATATCTCAACAAGTATCTTCTCAAGCTTTCCCTTCCTTCACTGGCCCTTCTCTGCAATGTATAATCTGTTACTGTTGTAAACTGAATGGAAGATATTTAATCCAGTTAATTGTAATCCAATTATTATTATTCTCATCGTCAGTGTCTACATTTCAGATTTTGTTTTCCATGTACAACTGGTTCAACCCTGACCCAACGACCCTAGCGTGACCTGGGTTTGGGTTCAACAGGCAGAATTCTTCATGAATGCTATGATGTTTTTGTGTGTGTGTGTGTGTGTGTGTGTGTGTGTGCACATAAACACCATGGGTTCTATGTGCCCGTGTTAGCTGTTTCTAAGCTATTATGCGGTTGGCAAGTCTGACAGAAACGATGTCACTCAAGGTGGACTTTCCTGATCTGTAAAAAGTCTGTATTGCTGTTGTTCCATGGATTATATTGACATCATTAATTTGAATTTAGAAAGTAGAAAATGTTTTCGAAATTATCACTCCACCATTATCACTCCCTCCCTCCATGGTATAAAGACATGGTAACATTATCAGTATGACCATTATTTAAACAGCTAAATTCACATGCTATTTAAAAGTCCAGTCCAGTCCAGCTATGCAGTTGTAGTGTGTATAGTGTGTGTATGATGATTGCATTGTAAACCTTCATTATATTGTCATTGTCCCCTTGCATTTGTGTTGGTATTGCCTACTAAAGTTTACATTGTGGATGGGTTCCATTATCAACGTGCATCTGGTGAGATCTTCGCCATAACTGGGTGAATTGATCTTAGCACACGTTCCCTTCCATGTATCCAAAGGATATTCTTAACCTAGCTTTAGAATAGAGTTGCTTCGATACCGATACCAGTATGTGAAATCCCTCCGATACAGCCCAAAATGCTGGACTGGGTATCGGAGAGTCTATGCACCGATCCGATACTCGTCTTTTTTTTTCTTATATAGTGAAATCACAGCTGCCATTCAGCCGAAAGAGAGATAATACAGTTAATTGTCATTTCAACACTGACTTTTGAATGTGTGGTACACTACATTATACACATATCATTTCTCACCAGTCATAAGCCGTGTAATAACCGGCGTGCGAGTGCACACGCATACGTTGGTGATTGCACAATTTTCATAAACAATTCAGACACACGCAGTAAAATAGGTTTGACCATTTATTCTATATACACACACAATATAATAATGACCATGGAACTGAAAAACATGCAAATATTAGATTACTTTACTGATGACCATTCTTTTGTAAAGTGTAAAATAATTCAAATTTTTGTTAAAATCTTGCATGATCTAGTTGATTTGATTTCTCATGCCTGTGACGCAGGAGCATGCCAGGCCAGGGAGACGAGTGACCGGCTGTAGTTATCTGCACTAACAGGCCCCCTGCTGTTCCTCTCCCCTCTCTTTTTCTGACAACTGAAGTCAACAACTTTTCAACAGAAAGTGGTGGCAAATTTTTAATGGAAGCGAGCAAAATGCTTGACAAACTTTCTTTGGTTGATGTGGGATCTTAAGAAAATCTGTAATTACTGTGCAGAATTGTCCATTGCCTGCCATTTTGCAATCAATGTGAAATTGCACAAACCACTCGATTGAGCAACTTGAGTAACAACTCTTTAGTTTTGTTCCTCCTCATTGTGTACGGCGGTTTGGCATTTGTGTCTTTCTGCGAAAAGGGCCTTCATGCCTCCAATGTGATACTGGCGATAATAATAATACGACATGGGCTGCAATAACAGAAAACTGTAGTCTTTCCTTCATTGTAATTTAAGGACCCCAGAATGTCGTCTTTTCCGATTATTCATCATGATATTCTGAGGGGAAAAAGAACACAAAAAATGCTAAAACTAAACACCTAAAACATTAAAAGCATGTGTTCTAAATTCCACTTCTAGACTTTACCACTTATTGATTGTAAAGTGGTCTAGAAATTATATACCTTGCGAAGAAAATTGATATAGTGATGCCCATTATAGCAAGCTGTAATTTAGGTTGATGGCTGTTATACATCTCTTTCTTTTCCTGGATATCTCTTGTAAATCTCAAGCAGCCCCTAAACAAGAGGATTTACAGCTTGTCCTTGCACGTCATAAGCCTGCACGGTGAAGGACACATGTCATGCACATACATACACATCCACATGCAAAACGCATGCATGTCAACACATGCAAAACATAATAGTAACACATAAACGCAGCAAGGCGTGTGTTTACTAAAAATCTTGTCCACAGGACCCTACGCATCTCAACTCTACTTGGCAACATAAATCCAACACGTACGGAGTGTAATAAAAGGCCAATCATTTTTCCAAGGCCTCTGTTCACTGGTAGTTAATCCAGGACGATGATTAATGAACATGGTGTGGGGTCACCACGGGGGTCAAGGTGGACTTGAACCTCCTTATCCTCTTAGCTGCCCGTAGGGACCAGGCCGGAGCTGCTGTCTCCTTAACATCTGTGCCATGCTCCCCCGCCTGACTGTTCTCGCTTCAGTTCACATGGATTATGAAACGCATGTATATACAGTAGGCTGTATTGTCAGACAGATACATCAATACATACCCTGTACACCCCATTGAAACCTTAAATGTGCTTTCTCACTCCACGTTACAAATATGATTTCTAATGATAAAGTTCTATGTAGTCGCATTAGAAAACCAATGTGCTAATTAATGTACTGTCGGATATAATGGCCTTCTAGCCTGCTGTTGGAACTCTCTCTCTCTCGTAGTAGGTCTTTACCTGAAATGCCTTGGGGTAAGATTGAGAAGCAGCTAATTTGATTCCACAGAAGGATGCTAATGATTCAATGTAACTCAATTTCTATCATCCTGCGATCTGAGTCCAGAATGTCTTTCAACTCTCCCACCTGTTCAGTCATCATGTTTCACTGAATTCATTTGTATGTTTGACAAGTGTATTTGTCATTCTATTTGTAACTTTAAAAAATAAACAAAAATCTACCCCTGATTACCTGCATTCCTGGCAAAAATAGTTTTTTTATGTTTTCAAAAGTAGTAAACTATTTTAGGCCATGCATGCTCCAAACAAGTAATGCATCTTTGACAGCTGGCATCTGCCCCCCCTGCAATAGACTACTGCACACTCTATACTTTATATTATATTTAGATTTTTATTTATCTGTTTTTTATTTAATATCCATGTACAGTCGCTATTTGTATTTTGTATGCTGTATACCCTTGCAAACTTGCCTGGCAATAATAGCCTTTCTGATTCAAGCTCAGAAAGTTAATTCCAGGCCCTGTGCTCAGACAATGTGCCGGCTAATATTCCTCAAGTTGAATTAACTTGGAACATATGCTGTGGGAAGTAGCTTGGCCTACATTCAGGGGCTCACCGTATTGTTGACTAGAATAATCTTGTATCCTCAGTGGATTATGGAGTGGGAACTCGCGGAACTGTGGAACAAGGGTGCTCTGCAGTTAGTTGAATTCTGGGAGACAGCCATTTTGTCCTCCTCACACATCGTTTGAAGGTGGTTCAGGGAATTTCAACTTATATCCAAGTGTGGCTCATAGGGATATGTACACAAAAAGACACATTTTAGCTATGGGGGATGTCATACTAAGCAGCAAAGTAATCTGCTATTTTAGACCCACACTGAGATTATGCTGTTAGAATATACTGTAGCCGTATGCTACTTGGTATGGTCATTTTTCAGACGAGTCCGTCCTGTATGATTGGCCATTTTGAAGTAGCTCAAATTAGTTTAGCTATATCTGTAGCATAGAGGAGTGAACGTTTGTTGTGGCCAAGGCTCCTGTCATGCCTTGTTATTGTGTTTTTAATGAGAGAGAGAGAGAGACACGTACGGAGAGAGGTAGGAAGGTAGGGAGAGAGCGGTAGGGAGACAGAGAGAGATCTTACCGGTAAGTACTTGAACACAGACTAGCTCGATTTTATGTTTGAGTTCTGTGAATGATAAACACGCTATACAGGTAATTAAATTAATCTTCATATTGTCAAACGGGAACAAAAATGGCTGTTTAGCTCCAAGTTTGCTCCTGTAAATGCTTTGATTCATACTCAGTGTGGAATGCTGGACCGTGACAAGCACATCTGCAGTAGACCAATTACACCGCGCACTAGACCTCTCCCAGCCATACGTGATCTGTGAGAGAAATAAAAGATTGGATGTGTGCATTGTGTTGCGCTCCAATCAATGTTACACTTCTGGAATGCCGGTTGGCCATTTGAAGTAGGGAAACAAGAAGCCCCTTTCAATTTTGAACTGTAATTGTGGCTAACAAACTTTACCGATTTTTCAACTGACTTAACAAGTAGAGAACTTGAAAGTGAACAAGGCAGGGCTCCAGGCTAAAGCACAAGCCTCTCTATGGCCATGTGGAAACACATGCATTCCTACGACTGTCTGTGACTCCATCGCCCTCTGGGCCTACAATGGGCACATTGAATGGTATTAATTACTCTTCTACACAATCTTTGGAAATGATCATTAAGGGGGTTGGTGAAGGGCATGATGGGGGGGGGTTATTGTTCTTCTTGAAGAACAATAACCGTGTTATTTTGACTTTGTCTCTGTTATTTAACGTCCCCCTAGATTTTAAATGTTAAAAGTTCCAAGTTCCAGTGTGTAGCTGTTTAAAGTATATGGTTGGATTATTTGTTAAGCCATTATTTAGGAGGCTGTGATTACTGCCGTTCATGTTTAAATGTTGTGGGGGAAAAAAAATATTCAGATTAATTTTGATGCAAAGCTACTATTTTAATATCTTTAATATATAGTATCTCATTGGCAGGTTTGGTTCCCTTAAGTTTGCCCTTTTTAATATGAGGAAAGTAATTTTTAGTTGCATAGCTTCAGTTAGAAAATATTTAATCAACCTGGTCATAATACGAGAGTTGTTTATGACGATTCCACATAGCATCACTGCATTCAACCAGAATATCCTGGCTAATGGCCATTACCATCATTAATGCACATGTAATGTTATTACTGTGGTCATTTTTGACAGCAGGAATGCATCTGTAGAGTTGCCAGACTTGCCGTATTGCTCTTTATATTTCTAGTCCCTTGAAATAACCACAAATGAGGATAAAAGGTAGACTTAAAAAGTGCTCATTCCGCTACCGTAATCATTAGTGCAGTAAATATCGATGTTCAGCAACAGGATTCTTGTTGCTAGGCAGTCTCGTATGGGAATAGTTTACAACTACTAAGAATAGTCCTGAATAAAAGACAAAAGAGGATGTATATAATTAATGAAATACTTCAAGGTTGCAAGGGAAGCTTTGTAAGGTACATGAAGTCCCTGACATCTCATATTCAACTGAGGAGGTTAAACTTCTCTTAATTTCTCCTGGGCATCGTACCGCTATTAACCAAATAAGAGTGTTTGGTATCTCCAGATACAGTGGAAATCAAGTGGTATAACAAGCAGATTGTCTTCTCCTGAACAGTATACATCTCTATTAGAACAAAGGGAGATAGAGATAAAGGGACTGAAGATCCCACGCAGATGATGGACTTCTTCATCATTCAGCGCACCAGGGTACGTAAGACCAGGGTTTTTCTTGGGGAGCGTGCCATCCCTTGTCGGTGAAATGCCACATAAGTGTCACACAGTGCCAGGGTGGCTAAAGAACTGCCCTTGCTTACGTCCTTTTTTGAGTAGTCGCTCTATGCGAAGTGTTTTAAGCTGTGTTTCTCTATGGATTCTGTTTTTTTGTGTTCAATTGTTTGCAATGCATTTACATATTTTACTATTACTATGCATTTTTTTAGCAGACACTTTTAGCAAACGAGACTGGAGTGAATTCAGACACAGGTAAATTAGGAGCAGACGGAGTCAGGCATCTAACCCAAGGATGCCTACAGATAGACGGCAGACAGTGGGGATGGAAACCAGTACCTTTCGGCCGGGAGTCGAACACACTAGCCACTACACTATCCTGCCCCTGTTTATGTTGTTTAACATGTTAAGTGTGTTTATTTTATATACTCTGTAACCTGAATACAAAGACACATTGTATTGCCACACACTTGAAAAATATGTGAAAATACTTTACTCAACTAAATGTAGACAAAGATGATACATTTTCTCCCTCCAATAGCAGCCTGTTCCTTGGTTTGTTGTACTGAATGAACCAGATATAAATGTCACACATTATAAAGTGTCATTTCTCTGTGGTGGGCCTATTCATACACTTTGTTGAAATGAAATGCATAACTTATAGACTATGAAGAAACATATGTATGTGAAAATGTATGTTAGCTGCCTGTTGATGCAGAGCTTTTATAACATTACTGTGCACATTTGTGAGAAATTATTTTCTGTGCTGAATATTCTGTTCCAATATTCTCCTGCTTAGGATAATAAGGCACAAAGTATATTTTGATAACATTTTTATAGCAGGCCAGGGAGATCCCCCTTTTGCCCATAATTATAACTGATATATCCATAATTGATATTGTCAGCAGGACAGATCCAGAGGCAGCCAGATGTCTCTCTCAATGCTCTCACCTATGTAATAGTATTCATCTCTTATGCATGCTCGGCTGATTGCAAGGTGTGTCGTATTGGGCCCAGTCCACAGTCTGACAGCCTGTCAGTGTCAATGGAGAGAAAGCATTCCTCTCCTCGCTGTACCTGTCAATCAGCGTGTGTGTACCTGTGTGTGTGTGTGTGTGTGTGTACCTGTGTGTGTGTGTGTGTGCCTGCATGTTTGTTTGAATGACTTGCAACTTTGAAAAAATGAATCAAAAGATTTCTTTATGTTGATGTCTCTGATCTCATCGGCATGTCTTGTCTAGCTAGCGCCTGAGATCTCTTTTTCTCTGTTTTTGTTGCTTTGTGCTATGGTTATCCTTCCGACTATTAGCCTTCTGTGTTGTGTTTCACTACATTTGTATTCGCAAGATGGATTTCAATGTCTAAATTAATATGTATTCATTCACACCAATTCCACCTTATGAATTGGGTACCAATACATACTAAAATACAAAAAATAGCAAACAATTAGCAAAACACTTAAATTTAATTTAAGTAATTTAGACATTAGCCAAATTATGATCCAGGGTATATATATTTTATATTGTATTTCATCAATCTATCATATTAAACACGACATTCACTGGACTAGTTTTCTATTGCAATTTTTAAAAAAACAGTGTAGATGCAAATGTGCACTCTTGTGTACGGAGGCAATCAACCAACCAGAGGCACCCATCTCTAAATCCAATCCAAAACAATTGTGGCCGGAAATTACTGTCAAAAAATATAAAGTGTTCCCACTTCAGCATTAATTTATAGGCATTGGCCTTAGATGGGTGTAATGAAGGGAAACACTATTTAAATGTGACAGTCACCTTGTTGTCTATGAGATTTCCATTCATTGTTAAGGAGACAGCTGGTTTCTCTAATTACACACACGCATAAATTGCCAGTGGATCACAGGTTTGGTGCCACTGGGCCAGGCAGCTGTACAAGGATAACCCTTGACATTCAAGTGGTGAAAGGTACTAACAACATCTGAAGCCTCACACTGCTGTAGGTCACACTGCTGGAAACTAAATATCGAAATGATCATACCAGGAGAGATCTTTTTTATTTATTTTATATTACCTACTATGCCCTCTTATTTATTTTCCAATTATAGACTTGACGTTAGACCACATGGGCATATACTGTATGATTATTATATAAAACCACAGTTGAAATTAAATTCATGTTGGATAAAACTGACATCTAATTATTACTTTCTACTGTGAATATGTGACTATGAAGTCTAAAAATCAATTTGTTACTTCAAGCAAAAGTCAATGTACTTCTTCTCTTTCGAAGCGACCCTATTACCATTTTTCTTTTGACAATGCCATCTGTTTGGAAATGTTCTAGATTTAGTTTTCAAGGTGGTGAACCATATCATTGATGCACAGAACCACTCAGTTTTTTTGTCCCACGGAAAGAGGCAGTAAAAATAAATGATTTCTAGGAAATTGATTAAGGAATCAGACCGGTCTTGACCGTGACATGACATTTTACATGCCAGACATGTGATATTATATTACATGTCATATTACACTTCTGGTTTCAATGTGACCTAAAGTGTCCAGTTGTGCCAGGCCGCATGAAACGTCAAGTCTGGAAACGTAAAACATTGAGATATCGCTTAGGGGTCAGATTAATAAAATATGCAATACAAAATGCATACACGAGAAATAGTTCACCAAGACCAGTTCAGCCTCAGCTGTAGTAAGCCATTTTTTTCTTTTAAAGGGGCAGTGAACCGAACATAGATTCTTTTGTTTTAAATGTGTTAATATGTCTTATATGATCATCAACATAGTAATCTATGCCATTTTGTCACTGTTACTGATCCTATGTTTTTGCCCGTCTTTGCTAACCAATTTGTGAACTTTCCACTCTGCTCTGAACGCAGGTGGTGTTCTTTTTGTGACGTCAAAGTGTCTTTTCGGATACACTTGACGTTACGACGAAGGGACACCGGCGGCGAGGTGTGTGTGGATGTGTGGGAGCTCCGTTTGGGCAGCGGTTGATGTTAATGGCCGCATCCGAGAGAGGGTTAAGCTTCTCGGACACTTCTAGTATAACGCCACGGTGTGTGTGTGTGTGTGTGTGTGTGTGTGGAGCTCTGTTTGATTTCGATGTTTGTGCCCAAGCTTCCCATAGTATAATGCCACGTGTCGCACATTTCAGATACAACATCAGTCATTATAACGCTCATACACAATGATGGTACTAGCTTAAAAAAAGTATGACAAAGTTGGCGTGGGTCGTAACCATGGGGATAACACCTCCCCACTTCTTCCTAGAACTCAAAACACATTTTTTAAAATCCCATAGTATTTGAATTTGAAACAGGGGGTTCACTTACACTTTAATGTGGATTTTGAGAAAACATGAATTCAACTTGCTGTGGCACAGTACCAGAGACACAGATTGCTGTCCGCAAATGCAATTCATGTCTGCTTTCTTCAATGTTTAACACAGTTAAGCATTGAAACCGACATACTATGCATGCCAGTATTCATTGTCTGGTTATGTAACATTTCCCACTGACTGTTTGGAGGATTCTGTAGCATCCAGACAATTTAGAGATCCAATTAAAATGCAAGATAAGCCACGTTCCGAAAACACATCGCTACTCTAGGTAGTCTGGTAGTCTACTCTACCTTTTTCTCCATGGTTCTGTATGCAATGTTTTGTATTGCAAACAACTTGTGAATGAGAAAATGTAATTTAGATGGCCAGCCCCTCCACCCCCTACATCTGGATGGTCAAGTTATTATTAATGGGAATGCAGTTAGTAGCCTACTGAGTTGAGCATGTTGGTTTACCCATACGGAGGCCATCTTATTTAGTATTTGACAAAGTGCCAGCATCTAGCTCAGTCCTCTGTCTGCAGTATACATTTCACTCTGTGGTGCGTTTATTTATTTTTCATTGTACAGTAATAAACGAATTACAACAACACATACTTCCAAATGGCATACATTGTTGGCCAGTCATATTTACCTATTACATGGGTAAAACATTAGTAGCTTCTTGGTCTTTGAATGTTTCACACAATTTAGCTGAATAGCTTGCACCATAATCATTCTCATCCTGTCTGGTGTCCTTCTGGAGGTATAAAGGGCTTTTTAGACCAGGAGTACTAAAATAGCATGTCACGCTGTCTCTTTACTCCATGTAAAGATGGCCACTCCGGTGTCCATTTTTACACTGTCGCGTCCCGGGGGGGTAACCATACCAACAAACTCATAATAACCCAACAGCAACATTTGCTATTTTTGTACTTGTTTTTCAATTAAATAAATAATTGAATGAACTGCTGCCATTAATTAAGTCAACGGAAATCTCAGAGGGCCAGAATAATAAACAAAATGAACTACTCAACTTAAATAGCAGTGTGACAACCCTGGTCCAACAAAGCTAAGCTGACCATTCATTCAATAGGTCTGGCTGCATATCTCCCCCTGATTGTTCAGTTGGGAACTCAAATCTCGCTCCGCATTGTCAGGCGAACTTGTGCATGATTCAAGTACGAACACAGGGGTTTTTGACAAGATAAAGCCCTCGTCCCCCTCGGCCTGACCGCTAAACTCCTCGCTTACATCTCATTGAAAATGAATGGGTTGCAGATTTTCATCCCCTGTCTAGGAAGCCATAAAAACGTTTGGGGAGTTTTGTAACAAGCTCGTTAAAATTGCATGCACATCGTTGGTCTAGACCATTTCCTCAGAGCATTCGGTGCTCAGAGAAGATGTCAGCTTGACATAATTACTTTTGTGGCGTTTAGTTTTGTTATTTACTTATGTGTTCATTTCACACTCAAGCTGACATTAAGGGGGGCTTTCACATCTGCACTGTACATTTTATTGTTTATTTGACTGTTTATTTGCAGTATTTTTCACTGTATTGAAAAAATACAATACCCTGCTGCAATTTTACTTAGCAAATGAACTACAGTATTTTGCTGTAAAATTCACCCTGCTGTATTTTAAGATACTGCTGTATTTTTCAGTAAAAAATACATTTTGTATGTATCTGGCACTTCATATGTTTATGTGAATAATACAAGGAACAGTAAAAAACAATCATTTGACAACATTTTGCATAAATGTACATAAAAGTACAAAAAATATAAATCCCATAGAGTGTACATATAAAACCTTCTGTCCTAAAACAATCAGCAATTACTACAATAAATCAAGAATCAGAATAAATCAATCGGAGACAGCCAACACATTGTGTGGCGATATCAACTGTTTGGTACAAGAAGCAAGCACGCACTGGTGAGCTCAGCAATTACTAACGACCTGGTAGACCACAGAAGGCCAGTGTAGTCAATGACAGAAGAATACACCAGCATAACCTCAGAGGGTTCACCACAAGATGCTAACCCCTGGAAAACCTCAAGGATAGAACAGCCAGGTTATAGTTTGCAAAAAAGTACATAAAAAAAACCCTGTATAGTTCTGAGACAAAGTCTTAGGGATGGATGAGATAAAGATCAACCTGTACCAGAGTGATGGAAAGAGGAAAGTATGGAGAAAAAGGAGGAACAGCTCATGATCCTAAGCATAGCACAGCACCTCATCCATCAAACATGGTGGAGGTGCTGTTATGGCTTGGGCATGTACGGCTGCCACTGGAACTGGCAGACTTGTGTTCACCGATAATGTCACTGCTGACGGCAACCACAGGATGAATGCTGAAGTATACAGAAACATCTTATCTGCTCAGATCCACGCAAATGCATGACAACTCATTGGACAGCGCTTCACCATGCAGCAGACAATGATCCCAAACATACAGCCAAAGTAACCAAGCAGCCAAGTTTTTTAGGGCCAAAAAGTGGAATGTTCTGGCCTAGTCAATCACCCGACCTCAATACATTTGAGCATGTGTTTCACTTGCAGAAGACCAGATTTGAGTCAAAAAGCCCCCAAAACAAGCAAGAACTGAAGATGGCTACACGGTAGCCTGGCAGAGCATCACCAGCGAAGTGAAGTTGTGGCAATAGCCTCTGAGAAAGTCTTTTACTCACACACCCCACACACACGTTCCCCCTCGGCCAACCATTCACCTGCGTCACCCCTATGATGATGTCTATGGATCTCAGACTTCATCGTCATCGATTGCAAAGGATTTGCAACTAAATATTTATTGTGACGACTTTATTTAGGTATATGTTCATTTGTCCAATTACTTTTGTTTCCATGAATTGGTTCCCAAAATGGTTCACCCGATATGGATGTAATTACCCTCAAATTAAAGCTGACAGACTGCACTTTAACCTCATAGTCATTGATTGAGTAATTTACTCATTTCATTTCAAATCCAATGTGCTGGAGTACAGAGCCAAAACAACAACAAATGTAATATAAATGTAAATACTTACAGACTGCACCGTATCTGCTGTCTCTAGCTAGCCAATCGAACAACAACGTCAGTAAGAATCAACTTTGTTCATCACTTGTTGCCATAGTGTTGCTTATGGGTGATGTTCATTTGCTATCCAAACCCCTATTTTCCATTTGGAAAAATAGGGCAAAAGCAAGAAGCTAAATTGACTGGAGGAGGGCTTTAAGGGTGCCCCCTAGGGCTGTCAACAGTAACACAAATGTGAGTTTGGACTTTACTTCATAAATGTTACCTAAGTTTGAATATATTCTAATATTTATTTTTATACATGTAAACATGTATTGTCTATATTGCTATGATGCTATGGAATGACCGTCTGTTCAAGCTGTGTGATATTGTCCAATAGGGGGACATAGCACAACATGTTTCTGCATGGCTTGCCCCTAATTGAATTTGAAAAACATTAGCAATGAGAGAAAAACTGAAAAAAACTGAAAAAATAAACAGCCTTCTGCTGAGCCTGCTACTGCTTGGGTGTGCCCAAGCAGTGGGTGTGCTTCCATGTTGCTAAATTGATTTGTTTAGGTGAAAGTAAAAAGGAAGATAAAGTTAGACTGGCAGGAAGAAAAGACGAAAATGGTGAAAGGGAGTGAAAGGGAAATGGTTACCCCTGGACGAATTCCAATGTGCAGGCAGCCTTATCCTGGTACTGAAGATTAAAGTTGTAATAGGACGAGAAGAGCACAGCTAGCCCCAAGTTGCCTTCACACCACACTGCCACACTTCCCTCTTTGCTGACCATCCATCTCTGGGCTATTATAAGCCTCGGTCCTGGAACACAAAATCAGACATATTGGGGGTTATTGATAATACTTGACTGTAACAGTTTTGCGTAGCACAAAATTTGCAGCTCAGTAATTTGCTCTGACTAATAATTAACAGTGACTACTGCAACAGAGCCAGATAACTGTTGTGTTATTCTGTGTGATGAAAGCCAATAAAACATGAAACATGTTCAATAATTGTTGCATATTTAACACCCACACTGATTGTCAGTGTTGGGGAAGCTACTTTGAAAGCATAGCTTTGCAAGCTACCAATTACTTCACACTGGAAGAAGTTTGAACTACAGCAAAGCTACCCTAGGGGAAATCTAGTTTGGTTAACTAAAGCTAAACTAAATTGACAATGTACATGTGATACGAAATTATAACAAAATATAATACAAAAAAGTCACATGCCAGCAAATAATGCCCACTTGTTCACAGGTCGCACATAAACCAAAAAAAAAAAAATAGCCCACTTTTCATGGAAAGTGCAAGGATTGTCAGCTTTGGTTTTGTATAAAATGTCCATCAGAAACTAGAGTCCAGGTAGGGGTATTGCACCAAGCAGGATTACTCAGTTAGCCAGCCAACTTCTAAAATAGCATGCAATAACTTCTCTGAACATTTGTTAATAAATAGGAATAATCAGTACGTATGACTAATTGACACCTAATATATTCAAGTTTAGTTTTACAAATTCAGACTTCCTGGAATACCCCTGACACCTAAACCTTTCCTAACAATTCCATCTGGGCTTTTCACAAGGACAAAATTGCAAGGAATGTTATATTTTAGTTAAATCTGTATTTTGTATTATCTGACTACAACAGTAAAGAAAAAAACGTTTGTAGGTTCAGTCGTTAACTACACAAAGAATGGCCAAAAAAGCAATTTAACTACTTGAATAACCATGTAAATATGAATGTAGTTGGACTACCAACAAGCTACTGCAAAATGTAGTTAAACTACTACTTTAATTACATGTAATTCACGACTCCCCAACACTGCTGATTGTAGACATGGCTGTGTGGAACTGCACTCCACGTATCAGAACGACAAAAGCCCCCCCAGATGTAATACAATGACAGCGATAGGATACAATATCACTCTACAGTTTCCTTTATCTTGCCAATAGCTGCTTGTGTGTCTCATGTTGGTATAACTTACAAAGAGAAAAGTCCTATTTATTACCCAGTTAATGCCATAATGTAGTGTCGTAATATGCCTAATACACACATACTTGATCAGTATTGTGGACTCTGTATTTAAGTAGCCTACTCTGATACACAGAATGAGAGAAATATGAATATGAGAATTTCTTAGGGCAAAATTGTGAGGCAGTTAAATGTGATGTCATCCAGCAACTCACCCTTGTCTTTGTATTAGTGTATTAGTATAGCTAAAATTGCATTGTTTCCATGAGATATTAATTTGGAAATATACTGTTGGTCTAGAGTAGGTGGTATTTTTTGCGCTGTGGTTTTATGAATCACTTGCAATGATGACATAGCAGTGCGAAAGCAGTACTACTGCCAATAAAAACAGGCCAGTAATCTGTGTTTCTGAATAATAAATTGTTGTACCACGATGGTCTCAGCAGCCCATAACATCATGCTTGAACCTGCCCTCGACTTTATGATTTATCCATTTTAGTTTTTAGAACTGGTAGCCTTCTGTGGCACAATTTGCATATTGGCAAAATTACACACAGTATTCAACTTTTCTTTACTTCCAGAGTAAAGTTAAAGCTTACTAAGAATAATCATTCGAGGAGTGTCTAGGAGACTTGAGGAAGACTGTACATCAGCAGTGGTGGAAGATACCTAGAGAGAGACAGAGAAGAGAGAGAAGAATACAACAGAGAAAATGCAGTAATTAAATATTAGTAATTAGACATTCTGTTACATACATTACAGGCCAACAACAACAAATGAAAGACGATCGTCACCCTTCTTGATCTTGTTTAAATTAAACAGAACTGATAATACCAATAAAAAAAATACTTGCATCTGCATGGATGAAGTGAGCGTCCATCTGCTTTTTGAAGTTTGCCATCAAAAGCGCTACAATGTAAGGGGCTGTCACACGGCCGTCGTTTCTTGACAGGACTGCCTTCACGTTATCATTGGTGGGTTTGTTTCGGAATAATTCACTGATTACTTTCCCATGCTCTTCGAGGGCTGCCTTCATTTTTTTTTGGACAATAGCTATATCTGTTAGCATTTCAAAATGATGATGTTCCTTGACATGCAGAGGTATAGCCATTGCAACCTCAGTTGCTGAAATGAGGGAGCTGGTACACTGTTTCTTTCCATTGTAAAGGTAGTAAATGGCTTTCATTAGTTTCTGCACTTCTCCACGTCCCCCCCCCTTCGCAGGAAAGAAAATGCAGTCAGCCTTTGTCTCGTCTCCTCCAGGGAGTCACTTGTTCCTTCAGGTGGAAGCTCCGGGCTGCCACTTTGTGCAGCCGTAGGTGTCTGCAGGTGCTCTTTCTGGCTTTGCCCCCGCTGCATCTGTCACTGTTCTACGCCATGCCAGTGTGTTGTTCCTGTTAACATGCTCCACATAAGTCTTTAATTGGGATGGTAAAGAGGAATATCGTCCTCCTACCACCACATGCGTCAGCAAAATACTTTTTTTACTATAGCTTCAGCAATGGTAGGACACTGAGCTTAAGTTTGGTTTGCCTCAAAACTTCTCATCTGATCAATGACTGACATCTGCCATCTGTCTTTACCATTTTTTGAGAATTAAACTGTTCTAAGTAATAGGCTATACATATTTAAACACTTAGGAGAGTTATGCATTTCTTACCTTCTGATTTCCAGGCATTTAGAAGCTTTCGGCACTGGATGGGACGGATTAATTCCAAAATGTCCTCAAACGGCTTGCTTGCCACTTTGCTGAATATTATTGCTAGACAATAATATTCAGCAAAGTGGCAAGCAAGCCGTTTACTGGTATATCTAATGTTACATCGCCATTCTCTCCCGAATTTGCTCGTGTTACAGTCATCTACCACATCAGATTAACGTTAGGTGGCTAGCGTTATCATTTCATACACGAACAGTTATCTGACATTAATGGCAAAGTAAATTATAAAATAAATAAAATCTATCAACTTGTATCTGAGATTCGCCAGTGCTTTGTATGTTATCTATATGTCAGACAAGAAAGACTATGAAAAGGCCCTAATATGGCCCTAATATTAGACCTATTCAGTGGGTTGAGCATATATTTTCCTCGAGATTGCAATTGTAACCTACAGCTGATTGATTTTAATGTATAATGCCTGTAATAAATGTACATATATCGCTTTGATGTTAAAACGGTCATTGACAACATGTAAAGCTTCTGCCAAGAGCAACACAAAGGATGGTACCTTTGTGTGGGCTATGGAAGTGCTTGAAATTAAAGTGACACAGAGTCACTCCCATGGTAGTCTAGTCTATATGTTGAACCGGCCCTCTCGTCTCACTCTCCATGGCAAAGACAAACACCATATGTCCTTATAGAGGATAGTAATGGACAACAATGCAGGGGAAAGGCCCACGAGGATGCATCTTTTTATTCCGGTCCACCTCTGCTTCATGGTGGCTAACTTAGCATCCTCACTAGGGAGGAAGTGGAAGTCGCCAAGTTATGCTAGTGGAAACGTCTCGTCTGAAGTTGATCGATTTCAGGAAGTACTAATTTGAGACTGGCTCAGGCAATGTTAAAAGGGTGCAGTGATAGTTTTGGAAAATAAATGTATGATTGTAAGAATGATGAGTAGGCCTATCATATTTCATGATGGAAAGCACAAAGTAATAAACACAAAATGCATAAATCATACCCTAAGTATCCTTCCTGTGATCAATATTATGGAAAACAGAAGAAAAACACCTAATTGGGATACAAAGATCTCATTAGCACAGTCGTTACAAAACTATTTTGGTGAATGTATCATTCCAGCTACTTGTGATGACAACTAGCTTTTTTGCTAATCTATTGGTGTCTGTTCCGTAGCATGGGCTATGTAGCAATAATAATTGTGCTAATTTATGCACACTTCTATTTCTTACACACAGACCTCTCGTTGCAATGAGCGTACAGGCCTTTGCTTGAGGAGCCTTGAGGAGACAACCTTTGTCATGATTGTTTCACGCCATGCTGTTGACACAGACATATGAAATATACCGCCAGCTTAAGGTGACGGAGAGCTCAGAACTCACAATGGTAACATAACTGTCACCATTCAAAACCTTGCGTGATGAAACGTCCCATTAGCAATGTTTTATGGACTCCGCCTCTGTTCACCACTCCCATAGTAGTGTAGAGTCGCCTTAAGAACCATAAGAACAGATATCACGTCATGTTAGTAGTACCTGGAATTGATCAGAGGATACATTGCATCCATGTCTGTTTCTTTATCAGAGATAGAGATCAGGTCAGACCCTGATTAGAACAGATTAGAGCAGGTTGGGGAAAACACATCACCATAAATCACCACATATATTTATATATATATATATATATATATATATTTATGAGAGAGAGCGAGAGAGAAATATATTATTGTTAACATTGGAATTATAATGAAATACAAAGTTTCAAAACACTGTTTACTGGGTTTGTCATTTTACATAATGGCTAGGTGACGCGGAGTACAGCTTTGAGGAGCTCTAGGGGGAACTGTCATTGTACCCAAATCATTGTAAGCTGAACAACCTATCTGCCGCAGGTAGGTGACTATGTGACAAAGCATGCTATTTAACCACCATTGGTAAGAGTTTGACTCATCTTAACAAGCCATGCTGACTGCAGATGATCTCTATATTGTTGGCTAAGGAAGCGAGCACTAGGCACAGTAATAGATGGCCTCTAGTGTTAAGTTATGCATATTTGGATAAAGCATTTCCAACTAGGCCTGTTTTGACAGCTGACAGCCACAGTTTTCCGTGTTATTATTATATTTCCTAGACTCTGCATCAGAACCATTTTTTGTTATTTTTGTTATTTATTGTTTACATGCAATATGTGTATGCATTTACATTATTTACATTACACTTTTTACTGGACACTGCACAGTGACAATGGCACTGAACGATACTAATCATACAGTACAATGAGACCTTGCCATGACTTAGTTTTGCAAATGTATGCGTATTCTGCTTCCAAGTTCCATTCATTTTTTGTGTTGTCTATGCTAAACCTCAGACAAATGCTCCAGTTACAAGAGCCCACACAAATCATATTTATTATTTGGTTTCCTTCCCAGGACAAAGCACACACTGTTGCATTATTATGTAGAAGCTACCCTGTGTGGGGGGACAGGAGTGACCACACATTCATCCGACTCTGATGCCCTGCCACACTTTGAACGCATAAAGAAACGCCGTGGGGAAATCTGAAAGATCGCCATCAGGGAGTGTCCAACTATTAATTCCTCCTGAGTTTCTCAGTTTATTATACAAAATAATACTGCAGGTGTCCCTCACATTTCACCCTCTCTGACAGTCTTGGACCGCTGACAGGATCTATGAAAGGGAAAACCCCAAGCCAATAACTGTACAGGATTGAGCCACACTCCCCTGGTGCATGGACGCTGTAACCATAACCAAAGTTCAATTGAGAAAGACAGCGCTGTTGATCGGGTCAGTGGGGCGCTCAGCTGTGGCTGGGCCAATATGTATCATACTTTGTTCAAAGCGATACCTTGTGCACTTGTAATTATGTAGGGGGAAGGATTAGCACTTTTTTCATTAACCTCCTGTCTCGCTAACATGGGATGGATGCGTTGTTACCCATGTAGGGAAATGACAGCAAAATAAATCTGATGGCTGTCTGCTAATCCTTCCAGATACTGCTTATTATATTTGGGGATTTCCTTAGTCAGATTTGGCACCCCGAATGATCACAGAAAACCTGCCATGTTATTTATTTTCTTTACTGTATCATCTGACATATTTACCCTCATGTAGTCATCACTTTGCACTTCAAAATTACACTGGTCTGGTTAAGACTAGATGGATGCAATTATCAACAATCAATTCTCTAAATCTGCAAATCAGGAACAAATACTTAAGTTTGACAACTATATTACTCAAGATAAAGGTTAGGGCACAAGCATCTTTAATCGTTTAGTTTTTTTTATGGTTAGGCATTTATGTTTATTAACTTGATTGAGGGTATATCTGTGTTTTCATTTACTTAGCTAGACATAACGCAATAACACACTGCAAACTTTTTCACTGTTGTAGGAATCAATATGCACAGCATCATCAATTATTAAAAAGGGTCATCAAAGTTCATAAAGCGTTTCAGTAAAGTTAATGTAGTGGCATTCAAAATATGGATTTGCTTTGCATCTCTCCTTAGCTCAATACTTTGTGTTTAACGCATCCTTGGATGAGCTTGTTTGTCCAATAGTCAATGTTATCAATGGTGTTGATGGCAGGCCATTATGATAGCATTAGCACCTGTTTGTGGGATGGGATACATTGGCTTAAAGCCCTAAAGATGGAATCTACATTTATTTCAGAAGAGTAAAGCTTTTTCATGTTTCTTAATTGTGATATCGCAGGTATTAAACTATTTATTTGGATGTTTTTAAGTGCGACTTTTGAGATTCTTACACAGTGAGAGACCAGAATCATTATTGAGCAACATTTTCAAATGGCTGCTTCGTACAAAATAATGTTGTACTATAATGAATCAATTGTACTAACATGTTAACATACATATGTTAATGTATCAATGTCTATTCCTATTATTTGTTGACAAACAGCATGTTATAATTGACATTTTAGTGACTGCACTTTAAATCACTGCACTGTTTGCATTGAAAATGGCACATGTCAATTTAGTTAGTTTTTTGTGTTTTGTCAAAATGCTGCATGAAAGTTTAAGATTAGTAAAGCTTTTTTTATTTCTTTAGTATACTCTTGAGTTGTCTGGCATGGCTTCTGTGTAAACATGTGGGAATTAAAAAATATGATATCTCCCTACTCCTTCTTTCATGTATTGTAGGACCAGGCCATTTTATTTCCCGGGTCCAATAGGCAACCCCTGTTCTGACGTTTTTAATTTCAAGGTTATTAAAGGGAGTGGTGAAACTGTGGGGGGAGTCTTAAAGGGTAGAATTAGCATTTTGAGACGATTCCTCTGTGAAATGGAACAGGGCAGCTCAAGCCAGTGCTAGAAACATTGTCTCACACAGGAAGGCTATATTTACCTATTTGCCCAAAGATGTAATTAACCCATGCCAAACTTCTGAACCCATTATGATTGTGAAACTTAAACACAATCTATCACATCTGATGCATTAGTGCAAAACAAATTGAGAGCAGCTGATCTTTCTTCTATCATTCTTAGAAGAGTGATTATGGCCTTTCCAGCAGCAATCTTATTCCAAATGTCACCAAAGGTTTATTGCTTTTCAAGTGCAAAGAAAATACTTTTAACATTGCCAATGACAGTTTTGTAACTTTAGACTATACATTACCCACATATCTATAATGACATACATTACACTATAATACAAACCTTTTTTTTTTGCATGGAAAAGTTGAATGTACCAAAAGCATGATAGCTTGTTTGTGGTACAGATTCTGACATAGCTGTGTTAAACTGCAACTTAGGAGAAGAATTGAACAGTAAGAAGGGTACTAAACTAAGACAGTAAAGTCTGTACAATAAATGTGAGAATTCATGCGTTCCAACACCCAGCTAGCATTTAGAACCAAGATGACCGCTAGGTGAATAAGGCCCATAGAGCAGTAGACTCTGGGAGACGACTGCAAGAAGTTTATATTTGGTTTTCATATCAATGTAATTTAAAAAAAATTAGATTTACCTGGTGGAAGAGATCCATTTAGTGCATATTGTTGTGTTCGATGACAAAAATGGGGCCTTCTTTTAGGCACAAAGTAAAGCCTGCCATGCAGTGCATACCTTCTTCAACAGGTCATGTTTTTTTTAATCTTAGCCATTGTGTATGGAGTCAAAACGAGGCCAGAAAGCATTGTAAATGTAAGTATTATAAAAGAGTTAAGTACAAAAACTAAAAATTGCAAATGAGTATTATAAAGTATTATAAACAGAAGTTTTGTAAGTATTGTAAACAAATAAAATATGCTTGAAATAGTTGTTTTGATGTTATTATCACTTATTTATTATCACTTTTTGCGTTTACGATACTTTTTTTGCGTTTACAAAACTTTTTACCTGCGTTTTACTTTGTGGCCTCTTTTTGACGTGGGGGCGGGGTTAGCGGAGTGGGCGGGTCCAGAGAGAAAGAGGCGGGGGTTGGGATGCCAACCGCCATGAAACAAAACGGAAGAAGAAGAAGAAGGTTGAGCACACGGCATAACATAGCTTTTCTAGTTTTCGAGTTTCCTAATATCGTATGTATTGACGGTACGACTCGACTCAAATGGTTTACCACAGACTACTACCGCGATCATGAATATGAGATAAGACTATAAGACTATTGATCAAATTCCACAAAACATATACATACATGTACAATGTAAAAAGAAAACAATGATTGACTATAGGTATGCTTATTGACTGTGTAATGATTATACTTTCACTATTTGCTGGTTACTGGCTGGCGTGGTAAGGGGAGAACGTACTGCCAGATGGTTCAGTACGTAGCCTCGACCCACCACTGCTCCGATCCGCCATGATGTTATGCCGTTTGACAGCCCCACGGTGCTAGTGGCCTGGATGTCTTCTGGCCACTGATCATTAAGGCCAATCACCCATACCTGCTGGCTCAGCTATAAAGTCAGAGGGTTCCAGTCAGTCACTCTCTTGGCTGCGCTGCTCTTCGCAGCACCATGATAAATGTTTGGTTTTGAGTATTTGTTAAAAATATTGAGAAATAAATGTAAAGATGATTGTCATTATGTGTGGTCTCCCCATTTCCTTGTCAGACCCAAGAGCCAGGTCGTGCCATGGGCAAAAATGAAAGAACAAATCTTTTTGAACTAATCATTTTCAAACTCGATACGTAGGCTACCGAGTCAAAAATGGTACGTACTGAACTATCTGGTAGTATGTTCTCCTTATTATCAATGGCCAATCAATGGCCTGGGGTATGGCTTAGCTCTGCCCAGGCGTCCATGTTGTTACACTTGCACAGCATGGTCTTGTTAGCAGTGGAAAAACCTAAATATAATGGCTAGGCTCCAGTATAAGAAGCACCTCTGCATGCCGTTCCCACTCAGAGGTGGAAAAGCAGTTGTCATTGTGCTTTGTATGTAAATTGTTTCTACTTTTTGGATCAATTATTGAACATGTAGAAGGAAGTAGGCTGTACGCTGGGGTGCAATATCTGTTTTATTAGAGCCTGTCCTTTTTTCATGGGATCGACTTAATCATTTTAGCCTTTACCTTATAAATTAGAACCATTTATGTATGACCTGCTGTCACAGAGTAAAATGGAGCCATATGTCTTTCTTGTGAGCATGTCAGAAAGAAATCTGGTGAGGTTTATGCATTATTAAAAGTTTTTTATAAGGAAAGTTTATTCAATTTAAAGAAGTCATACAGGTTTGCTTTATGCTGTTCAAACAATTTACCATACTTTGTTCTTCTGTATAGCAAACCTAGACAGCCAGCAATTTAAAAACTGAGATAGGGTACTCTAATATACATATTGGAGCAGAGTATATTCGAAGCTGAAAATAAAACAAGGATGACTTCCAATCTTTTCATAAATAGGATTTGATTAGTCATGATTCATAATCATAATAAAAATGTTGAATGTTTAATGTTGCGTGGTCCTTCGAGTTGATGAGATGTCGTCAATCTAAATGTTAGATTTGCAAATCTGTCCGAGACAAAGAATAAAGATCTTTCACCATACAAATCAAGACATTTTACTATATCGTACTTTTGAATGAATATGCAGCTTTTCTTGTGTTGTAATGGCTTTTACGTATTGATGCATTAACGTAAGAGTAAGTACGCAGTACAGAATGGAGCTTTTACGTATTGCTGCATTAACGTAAGAGTAAGTACGCAGTACAGAATGGAGCTTTTACGTATTGCTGCATTAACGTAAGAGTAAGTACGCAGTACAGAATGGAAACCAAAACCAGAACATAATCCGATCAATTTTGCTGTGCAGTGGGGTCTGACTGCTGAAAGGTTATACGCTGACCCCGATCTACAGTGGGCCACAAGGCCCAGCACTCCGGATAGACTGTAAAATGCTGTATACTTGTGTAAAAAACCATATGGAATTTTTATTGCTTTTCCCGCACTTTTTTTGTCCACTTCATGTAGACTAAGGATGAAGAATATTGTAGACCAAGGCTAGTTGGAATTAAAGTGTCATCGTCCTCCATGCACAAAGGATAGGCCTACATGAGATCTTCCAAAGATGCCAACTTACTTTCTAGGTGCAACATACAGCTGGTCTTTCGTTTCAGAAAGACCGTAGTAATGTTGAGAAGTTGGGGCCCTGGGTTCCTTCGCTTGAGGGAGACTCAATCAATTGTGGGTGTGCATCCAGGCGTTTCTCCAGCTGTCTATAGGCGCTGTGCCTCTGCTAAATTACCCACCGCCTCTACAAAAAGGCACAAGTCATCATGGGTCTAGCGGTGTTAACTGCTGGGACCTGACCGGGTAGTCCAAGTTACCGTTGGTGTAGCGATGTTAACTGCTGGGACCTGACCGGGTAGTCCAAGTTACCGTTGGTGTAGCGATGTTAACTGCTGGGACCTGACCGGGTAGTCCAAGTTACCGTTGGTGTAGCGATGTTAACTGCTGGAACCTGACTGTGTTTCCCCTCTCTTTATGTCCCGCTTTAGCGCCATTGTTTTGGTGTTTCAGTTTTTATTTAACACCGCTAGACTTGGACCGCGTATTGTCCCATTCGTTCCCCGCTGAAGATCACTTTATTACAGAGCGTGAATATACATGGACAGTTTGTTAAGCTTAACTCCACCACAGGTGAATGCAACACTTCTCGAGAAACTTAGTGAGGGAGGAGCGTTTTTTTTGGGGTATTTATTTTCAAAATCTTGCTCTCTTCTGCTCTCGCTTTCCAACTCTCAAATCTCGCATACAGCAGCCTCTATATCCTGTTTTGTTTGGTTATTACAATGCACAGGTTATTTATTTATTTTTTGACCAAGAGAATTTGAGTCTCGGAACGATGATTAAAGTAAACTTGACTTTATTATTTAACAGGGAACACATGATGGACAGAAGTGCTTTATAAATGGAGCATGCTTGTTGCCACTATCGGCCACTCAAAGTGCTTTCCCATTCCCTTTCATTTACCGATTCACACACACACTTCACTTGCACACCGTATGGATGCCACTTTAACTTCCCATTAACTGTGTGTTATATTAGAACAAAAAGTCAAATGTTTCAGATCTGATGTTGTGAAGCGCTTTTGCTCATATTGTCCTATTACTATTTAGTGATAATACAGGAGATGCTTTTAGCTAAAGCGACAGTGAATTGGGGATCAAACCCAGCTGAACACCCTAGACACCCTCTACATTATCCTCTCCTACCATTAGGACATGGTAGTGCTAGATATCGGCTCATATATAATTGTTTATTTTTATTATTGACAATGTTTACATGGCATGCAATGCTCCGATATTACCCCAATAAATCACCTTTTATAAGGTCTGTGTAAGCATAATCAAAATAAGATCTGCTGCAGCTTTCCAACTTTTGTGAAATTATTGAAGAGCATATTGGACACCTATACACCTCGAATCGAACTTTGACTCTGAGATTGTCGCAACCTTTTATTAAAAAGGTTCATTCATCGAGCTGCGCTGAGTAGCAAGCAAATGGGAGTATGATTGGACTAGTTTGATAAGTTTAGTGTTGAATCTTTAGGAGGATTTGATTCAAGTTGATGATTCATAATACTTTTTGTTTAAATGATTGTCTGTTTAATGTCGCTTAGTCCTTAGTCCAAAATTGGTCAGAGATAAAGAATAACAATCTATCACCATACAACTCTAGACATTTGACCATATACTACATTTGAATAAATACTAATACTAATACTAATTTAGTGTCAATTTACTATATCTTGTGTGTTATGTGTTAAAGGCTAATATTCAAATATGTTGACCGATTGATTGGGTTATAGAGCTGGTTAAACAAAAGTACATGGGTTTTCTGGTAGAGGTATGTCAAAGAGATTATCTTAACAAACAAAGCATGGAGTAACATTACATATGCAAGCCTCTCAATGTAGGGACATGAAAAGTATTGTATATCAGTAGATGCATTTGTAATACAATCTGGAAAGGGCAGAGAGGAAATGTTTTTGGCTTTCTCTCTCGCAAATTGTATCATCTTGTTTTAACTCCTCTACCATACTTTCGTACACATACAGTATACAAAACACAAACATGTCTATTACATGAATGGCACCAAATAAGAAATCTCCTGATGGAACCAACCTTCATCCGTCATTCGTTGGCTTTCACATTGACAGGAATCCATTTTCATCAATTCACGGCGGTTATATTTACCTCTACATTGTGCATAATTCAATACCTGACAAGACACATATATAGGGTGACTAAAAAAATAAAAAATAAATAGTAGCCATTAAACAGACGCATATGATCAACGTTGTTGGTATCTGTGTTTCAGTGACAGTATGTTTCTGTATAAATCAGGGTTGAGGGGTAGAAGTGACCTTAATGTCTTCTCATTGAGGTCATTTAATGGAACAAGACAGAATATAAGTGCATGGTATTGTGATATTTATGTATTGTTATTCAACAACAGATTATGGGGCTCCTGCGAGATCTGAGTCTTTAGGAAAAGAGCTTCTAGATTTGAGCGATGCAAATTCACTTCCACTGCACTGTTTGGAAAAAAAAAGAAAAAAAGGTAGCTATTTCTCTTTAGTTACATCAAATGTACCCTTGACAATGTGTACACCCAGAGGGGAAGTTTTCCTGTGGAACATTCTTTTTAGCTGTATATGTAAATCCTTAAAGGAAGGGGAAGAACGAGGATGTTGCCTTCCTTAGCATTTCTGTATTCTTTATGGTCATAGGAATCTAATATAAGTAGAGTCTGATGATGGGTTTACCTGGTGGACGAGCTCCATTTTGTGTGTATTGTTGTGTTGGACTACAAAAGTGCAACCTTTCAGGCACAGCTCTGCACATGCCTTCTTCAACAGTTGCCATGTTCATGCAATCTTAGCCATTGTGCTTATTCAAAGTGGCTGACAGTCCATCTGCACCTCCATCCGCTCTGAATCTATTTAGCCTGTAAATGGACAAGTGTGAGCGAAGCAGGTACTTCTTCACTTGTACAATTGCAATGTTCAACACACATGCAGACACCCATGCACACACACACACACACACGCACACACTATATTATGCGAAAATATTTTTGTATTATGTTTTATTTAAAAAAATCTGTATTTAAATATCTGAATCTATGAAATATGAATATGTGAACGTGTACACCGCTATTTGCTGTTTGAGTGGTTAAACATACTTTGCATCTTTACTTAACTTCTGCCAGGATGTTTAGTAGGGACTATTATTAATGGATTAGGGACGCTACAGAGGAAGCGCTGCAGATGATATCTTGTTTTTCAGCCCTAGCACACACCATCTGCTATCTGCTCGCAGTCTCCCAACATATCGCCTCTTGTTATTGAAAGTGAGAACAACAGCATCTCTCTCTCTCTTCCCCCCCCTCTCTCTCTCTCTTCCCCCCTCTCTCTCTCTCTCTCTCTCCCTCTCTCTCAGGGTTGATTCAATGACCCTGAAGCATGCAGTGCAACTTTTACCCCCGCATCATAATCAATCCTTCATGGTGAATGGATACCTGCAGGATACCTGCAGATGCCTTTGGTGTTTGAAAGAATGCTGCTCCTTGCTCAGTGGTGAACGCGTAACAAATGTGTAGACTGTCAAAGGGCTTTGGCATATTGAACATGGATAAGGAATCGACCGCGTTTACAATATAAATGGTTGTGCCGATTCTAGGGCCTGCGCGTGCCAAAATGATTCATGGAGGAGCAGTCGGGGAGTGCCGTAAGTATCAAGTAATTAAACAACCACTCGATTAAGAAATTATCAGTGGCATTCCTAAATACACCCGCAGGCCACAATCCCTGGCACTCTGCTATCCGAGCCGGGGTGATAGAAAGTCTGTTGTAAAACTCTGGATAATGGTTTTCTAATATGTACAATGCAACACATTTTGGCTTTTACAATGCGTACGCCTCACCTGCCACAGCATTCAAAACTATTTTAGGAACTGTAGATAAGAGGGGCGATGAGTGTAATTTTATAAGCCAGCGAAACAAAACCACCCACTTCTATTGTGTGTCATGCATGCTGTCTGTGAGGAAAGCTGCCGCCTCCTCCTCTCTCGAGGGACCCGGTGCAGTAATGCAGATGAAGAGTGTTTATTCACCCGCTGTTTACCAGTATTGCATATCATTCCTCTTCCACCACCACTCTTCACTTTTATTTTTTCGACTAAAGACCAAATCAATTTTCATCAACAGGGTTCAGAGGTCATTGTACAGACCTGACAGTTTGTGCACTATTGATTGGACCCCCCCCCCCCCAACACACACACACACACACACAACAA
>OOFB01007843.1:8407-20257 GCA_900323305.1 Trachyrincus murrayi | reverse complement strand
CACCCTGTTCTCCAGAGCCATGCAAATGAGGCCAAATGTTGGAATTGTGAAAAACATATTTGTACCCACCTACTGAGTTGCACTTGTTTAATCATGCTATTATTTTTCTTCTGTGTGTGTGTGTGGGTGTGTGTGCCTGCATGGGTGTGTGTGTGTGCACTCGTGCTCTAATTCTTGGGAATATGCTAACTTACCTGGCATCCTGGCTTTTATCTCAGGTCTGGGCTCCATGAGAGAGAGACAGAAAGATAGAGAGGGAGAGAGACAGAGGGAGACAGTGAGAGAGAGAGAGGGGGGGGGGGAGATTGAGGAGTCAGCTGCATTTAGAGTTAGCTTGAGGGGGTGAGTTATAGAGATGATGTACGTGTCAGCTAACCTCCTCTGACAGGCTCCTGATGCCAGCCCTTCATTATAAATATTTTTAAAGGGCCTCCGACCTTCCGCAGGCCCGTTTGGGACAGGAGCGCAGCACTTCCACTCTCTTTGATTTGTGCCTCTCACAAGGCTCTGGCTGTCATAATGGCAGCTCCTTTTCACGCACCTCTTGTCAGCTTTAGTGGGAAGTTTCGCAACAATTAGCATACATTTTCCATCGTCTTCCGCCTTGTAGATCTCTGCTGCAGTGGAGGAGCAACACGGGATCTGGTTTAATGTTTGGCCTTGTCAACAGCTGCGCTAGCAATTGAGGAACCTCTGTAAAGTCTACTTTTCCTGCCATTAACATACAAAGACAAACCCAGAGAGGCAAACAGCTAAACATATATACCCTTTGTGGATTATTTTATTGCCTTTTTGGGGCAATGATGTGAATAGAGTTTGATTATGGGTGACGCATCTGTGAATGGTGGGATATAACGTATGCAAATGTTGCTGCTATATTCATAAAATATACGTATAAGCTACACAATATGTATTTATTTGCAAAAACATTTTTACATTCTAGATGGAAATATTTACGCTGTTGTTGACACCACTAGGAAATATAAGTTGTAGAGTCAAGAAACTTTCAGGTAAAAAGTATGAAAACACATCCTGATTTGTAAGATGAATAGTATTAATACATATTATTTATTCATATCTCAGATTTCTCCCATGTTTTTCCTTTTTTGTTACATTCAATAAATTCAGCTCACATTTTCCCATTAATTAAACTACTGTATCATTTTATGGATGAATGATGCTAACCAATTAATCGCTAAGTTAGCTTGTGCCTAGAGCAGTCAAAGTCAAAAGTCAAAGTGTTTTATTGATCACTTGCACAGTACAACACAGGGTCATTTCTAGGCAGTGAAATTCTTATGACATGGCAAGCCCACAATATGTAGAACATTACATAATAAGGGCAAAAAAGATATATATATATATAAAAAAGTTACGAAAAATGTACATAATAAAAAATATACACAATAAGATAAATAAACACTAGCATTTAAAAGTATAAAAGTGTAAAGTATAAAGTGGAGGAGAGCGGATAGATATGTACATTAAATTAGGTAAAGCGACCAGGGCATAATTTACCAGTGATCAATATGATCAAATAGGTTAGTGTTACTGGTTGAGAAGCCTGATGGCTTGTGGGAAAAAACTGTTTGTGAGTCTGGTAGTCCGTGCCTGAATGCTCCGGAAACGTCTACCAGACGGCAGACTGGAGGTCTTGTGATTTTCCGTGCTTTCCTAAGGCATCGTGTGTGGTAGATGCCTTGCACGGAGGGTAGATGGCAACCGATGATGCGCTCTGCTGTCTTCACCACCCTCTGGAGGGCCTTACGGTCAGCAGCGGTGCAGCTGCCGTACCAGGCGGTGATGCAGCCAGAGAGGATGCTCTCAATGGTGCACCTTGTGTCTCCTCAGGACAAATAGGTGCTTTTGGGCAGTTTTCACCGCCGAGTCTGCTTGCTTGGACCAGGTGAGGTCGTCTTTGATGAACACACGAGGAACTTGAAGCATGAGACTCGCTCCACTTCAGCTCCATCGATGTGTATGGGGGCGTGACCCCCCCCCTGCCGCTTCCTGAAGTCCACGATCATCTCCTTGGTCTTGCAGACGTTGAGAAAGAGGTTGTTGTCCTGGCACCATGTTGCCAAGTCACTGACCTCCTCTCTGTAGGCGGTCTCATCGTTGTTGGAGATGAGACCCAGGATGGTGGTGTCGTCTGCGAACTTGAAGATGACGTTGGAGCTGCGTGTTGCCACACAGTCATGCGTAAACAGGGCATACTATCCGCCTGCGGGGGTATGTAGACTGCTGTGATTATAGCGGAGCTGAATTCCCGGGGAATTATAGTTCTCTTATAGTTAAGAGCTCCAGGTCAGGTGAGCAGTGTGTTGTACGTACTGCTACATCTGAACCCCAGCGAGAGTTAACCATAATGCAGACCCCTCCGCCCCTACGGTTACCTGACTCCGTGGTTCTGTCCTGCCGGAAGATGGAAAATCCAGCCGGGGTAACGGCCGAGTCAGGCACCGAAGGGTCTAGCCAGGTCTCCGTAAACGCCAACACGCAGCAGTTCGCAATGTCCCGCTGGAAGTTAATCCGTGCGTGTAGTTCGTCCATTTTATTGTCCAGGGATTGAACATTTGCAAGTAAAATGCTCGGTAACGGCGGATTGCAGTATCTTGTCCGAGATCTGCATAGGATACCGGCACGTTTGCCTCTCTTCTTTCTCCTCCGTCGGCGTGGTAGTGAACCAACCGGCGGCAGGACAAAGGGATCGCGGCACGTACGTCGTGAAAAAGTCTGAATCCAGTGACGAACGAACTTCCAAAAGTGCTTGTCGATCATACTGTATGATCGACAGTGCAGTATGTACAAAAATAAAAGCTAAACAAGCAATAATAAACAAGAAACTACGTATTGCGTGCGGAGCCATTGTCAGTGCGACCTTCCTACGGCGCACCGGATGTACTACTTTAGCTAATGTTAGCTGCGGCTGTTGCGGGGCTATCAAACTTCAGGCTATCAAACATGGTACACTCCTCAGTTTTTAGATATATTTTGTGTTTGACCAGGTGTTTTCTTAGGTTCAACGTATTTCCCTGGCCAGCTTTGCATTTCTAATTACAACTATTGCAGCGAGCGTTGTCTGCATCCAGTTTTGAAAAGTGTAACCACGTTTGCGACCACTTTCGGCTAGCCATTTCCATGACTGTGTTGGACTTGAACTGCGTGGGTGACGTAGTCTAGCTCTCTCTCTTTGTCTCTAATGTATACTCTAGCCTACTCTCTCACCCAGATGCGTTCTCAGGTACTGAAATTTGGCACCGGTTGATTTTGCGTGAATAGGTACTCGTTAGTACAGACGGAATTTGGTCGGTACCCTTAAAAGTACTGAGTTAGTAACGACTCTAATTTAATTTACAATGGGACCCAACTCCCCATCCTTGACACAACAGTCTCGTTGTTTACACCATTTTTTAACTCGCGAATAAACTCATACTTGAAGGGACAGACACCATAGACATATTATACATCAAAATGTTGAGCTCCTCACAGAAGCTCCTACAAAAGATAACTTAAAATGTTCTCCACATACACACACATTGAAATCTAAAAATCTGTTTAGAACTAAACAGCTGTTTAAAAAATAATAATTATCTCACTAACTATTTATATTCTTCCCAAACTTCCATACTCAACTACTCCTTAGCCCTAGCAACCACCTTGAACATCCTAGCAACCACATAGAACACCATAGAAACCCCCCAGAACACCATAGAAAACCCCAGCAGCCACCATAAAACTACAGCACTACTTCACATCACTTTACTGTACATTTCCAATATGCCAGGTACTAAAAACTTTATTTTCAGCAAGCATTTCCACAATTTCTTCTGAAATTGTACTTTTTCTAGTTAAAATGTTTTATTATGTCATACACACCACACTAGAGTGGACCTAATTCAAACTACCTGCCAGCAGCAGCATACACATACACACACGCTCAACAAAACCGAAAGCATCAACCGAAAATAATTTTCCAAATGAGCCAAGTCATGAGTGCGTAGCGGCCTCGATCTGCAGGGCTAACGCCATCTGTCAAATCTCTGAGGAATACACTTATAACCCTGAGATGTTTCACAGAGGGGCTTAAGAATATTCTTTTTAAATGCAGCTTAGAAAGCTCTGATGTCATCATTCTCTCTCTCTCTCTATGTTCCCTCAGTTTTTTTTCACAGTGGAAGAGAAAAGCCTCTTTGGCTGGTGGAGTGATTTAGAGAAGTCCCGCTGCTTTACAAAATTACTCTCTCTTTCTGAAGAAGTTTAGTCAGTAACCTTATGTTGTTACACACACAACGCGATCAATAAGCTAAGCAACACAAGAGACAGACTACAGATTATCTTGTGTGGTTTTCAGAGGCTTGCAAAACCAAACCATGTGGTCGTTACATAGGATGTCTGTACATCATGTGGTACTTTCTCAAAGCAAAGGCAATGTGTTTGTCATCGTTGACCACACTCCTAAGTCAGTGTGAGTGACTCCCTGTCAGCCACAGAGAGAATTAAAGGCATTATAGCAGTTGGGACTTGAATTGCCTTGTTCAAGGACACATTGAACTGCACTGTGAAGAGGATGGAGGACAGAGGGTTTCTCATCCACTTTACCCTATGCAATAGCAGAAGGTGAGGCTAGATAGAGAGCTGGTAAACTCTGGGCCCAACCTTCAATTCATTTTGAGCTTGCTCAATTCAGGTTTTTTTGGCTGTGACGTACTTAAAATATACTCAGATGCAACATTGAATAGGGCCCGTCAAACCAATTTAAAGTGATTCCAAAAATGTTCAGTGAATTTGACATTTTGAAAAAGTGATGACAGTTATTATGGCGCTATCATCATTTGCATCCATTTTTAATGGAGTAATTAGGCCATGCCTCAATAAAGAAAGTACATGATATTGAAGTTATGTAAATAATCTATGCAAAACTTTTGGTTGATTGCCTGCATTATGTTACGCAATGTGAGCTCTTTGAGATAATACACATACACTGATTAGTGTCCTCGTTTTCCTGTGGAGGAGATGTGCTAATGTGCCTTTGATTACCAGATTGTATCCCTGTTCAAACCACAATTCAGCTGTTTGCACTTATAAGCCACACTCTTTTCTTCTCCTGCATTCTTCTCTACTTTGTTCACCAGCATAAGATTTTGTTATTTGTTAGCGGCATAGTCTTCCTATCCACATAGTAAATGTAAGAAAGTGACAAATGTTTTCTATTGTATTCAGAAGTGGGTCCATTTCTCTTAGCGTATAATTCTCTCATAAATAAGGCGGATCTCTAAAAACAAACAACCCATCTGAGATGGGGGGATTTGTAGGTTTCTATCCACAGAAAACAAAACAATGACAACATTAAACTGATGTTTACTCCATGATTTATATGCCTCTCTTGTTTTATAATTTTGCCCTTTTTGTGAGGGCAAACCTCAAAGGATATTTAAAACTGTAAAAAGCAATTATTATCTGCTGTTCATTTTAAATTATTAGAATTATTGCATGGAAGTTTTAATAAGACATCAGGTTTGACATATATTAAACTCAAATCTGAAACTACCATGTAATAAGAAAGTAATAATGGACATAGTAACGGTAGTAGTCTTAGATGCAAAGCACACCTTCAGAACCTCTTCCAGGTTCTCTACTTTGACTTGGAGCTCAGTCCTATCCTGTCGGGCTGCGTCTCTCTCACGTCTTAAGTCCACAAAGGTCCTCCTCAGCTGCTCATAGACTGACCGCACCTGCACCACAGACAGTAAACACAATGGCACCTTAATGCATGCGAAAGGGACAGCACAAACGGTGGATGAAAATGAAAGTGGAGGAATGAGAAAAGTAAACAAAGAAAAGTCAGAAATGAGAAAGTGGATAATACATAGCCTTGTGAGATGATCCTGATCTCGCAATTTCACATTTTAGTTTCTCGCTGAAGATCAGTCTGGCCTCGCTCTCGTTGAAACCTATTTTCCCGTGCACGTTCTGTCTGAGCCTGACATGGGCCCGTCCCACTGGCTGCATTTATGGGCCCGAGCCTGGTTTAAAACCAAAATTGTCTCAGTAAGGTGGCTGTTTATAAGTAAACTAATTCAGAGTTGTTTGAATGACAAAAATCTGTTCAGAATTACATGCAGGATCTTACAGAATAGCCTAATTCCTCTCGCGAAAGTGCCGTAGGCAGTGAAAATCCGACTTACATTTCAAATCGTAACCTTTGATTGACTGGTGATAAAAAACATAATTGACACAAGGAATTAACAATCAAGACTTTACGGATTACAGAGAAATTTGAATGACAGAATCTGTTGAATCTGTTCAGAATTACGCACAGGATCTTAATGCATGTGTTGCCCGCACATGTTGCAATGTATCATAACATTGTAACTTTGTTGTAACCTTATCGAGTACAGTGATTGATACATAAGGTTGAGGTCTGATATATAGCTTACTCCCCACCCCAATTATAAAAAATAAAAATATTAAAAAAGACGTTATATCTCTGACCACGAGATCGAGGAAATGGAGGGGAAATTCCAACCAGACCTGGCCCGACACATGGGCCGGTCTCGGGTTCAGGCAGAGAATCAAACCTCTAATGAGGAGGTTCTGACACGAGGTACAGTAGGTGGAAGGACCCAAATGCAGACACGGAGACGCAGGAGAAGGTGAGTGGGAACTTCTTTACTGAAGTCTTAATGTCATAGAAAAAGAAAAAGATTGCTCTCAATCAAAAACAAAGACTACAAAAAAATAGAAACAAAGAGAAGCTAAGAAGCTAAGCTAAAATAATCCTAAACATAAGATGCTGATCCTAAACATAAGATGCTAGTCAACAAACAAGAATACTGTGTAGCCTGGTACAGAGCTTCAATGTTCTTGGCTGCAGGGGATCACTGGGGTGGAATCGTGACAGTACCCCCCCTCCGACGAACGCCTCCAGGCGTTCCTCCAGGTCTTTCTGGATGTTGACGATGGAAGTCCCTCACCAAGGCAGAGTCCAAGATGTCGCGACAGGGGACCCAGGAACTCTCCTCCGGACCGTACCCCTCCCAGTCCACCAGGTATTGCAGCCCCCTGCCCCTGCGACGTACATCAAGGAGGTGGCGGACCGTATAGGCAGGAGCGTCATCGATTATCCGGGGAGGTGGCGGGCCCGGAGAGGGGGGGACCAGGGGACTAGAGACCACCGGCTTAACACGAGAAACATGGAACGCAGGATGGACCCTCATGGACCTTGGGAGCTTGAGCCGGACAACCGCAGGTTTGAGCCACTGGGAACGGACCAATGAATCGAGGAGCCAGCTTGCGGGACTCGACTTGCAGGGGTAGATCCCTCGTGGAAAGCCACACCTTCTGCCCAGGGGTGTAAAGTGGTGCAGCTGAACGATGGCGGTTGGCAAGCCTCTTATATCGTTCCACTGTTTTCAGGAGTGCCACCCTAGCATGGCGCCACGTGCGATGGCATCGCCTCATCTGTGCTTGGACAGAAGGGACCTCCAATTCATGCTCCTGGGAAGGGAACAGAGGTGGCTGATACCCATAGAGACACTGGAATGGAGACATACCTGGCGCAGAGCTAAGAAGGGTATTGTGGGCATACTCCATCCATGGCAGGTGTGTGGACCATGTAGCGGGGTTCTGGGAGACGAGGCACCGTAAAGTAACCTCCAGCTCCTGGTTTGCCCTCTCGGCCTGGCCATTAGTCTGTGGGTAGAAACCAGATGTGAGGCTCGTGGAGGCCCCGATGGCGGAGCAAAAAGCCCTCCATACTGCTGACGTAAACTGCAGCCCACGGTCCGATAGGATGTCTGAGGGAAGACCATGGAGCCGGAACACCTCCTTGACCAGGACATCGGCTGTGTCTTTAGCTGAGGGTAGCTTGGGAAGAGGAACAAAATGAGCAAACTTGGAGAACCGATCTATCACAGTAAGTATAACTGTTTTACCGTCTGACTCTGGCAAGCCGGTGACAAAATCTACAGCGATGTGTGACCATGGTCGGCGGGGCACTGGCAAGGGGCGTAGGAGACCAGAGCTTGGCTTATTGGACCCCTTGTTTTGCGCGCAGACGGGACACGCTGCGACAAACTCTCTGGTGTCCTGCTCCATAGACGGCCACCAGAACCGCCTCGAAAGGAAAGAGAGTGTGCGGGTTACTCCAGGGTGGCAGGTAAGTTTAGTAGTGTGTGCCCACTCCAGCACACGGGACTTCTTGGAATCTGGGACAAATAGTCTGTTGGGTGGGCCGTTGCCTGGATCCGGCTGCTGATGCTGAGCCTCCCGGACCTCCTCCTCTATGTCCCAGGTTACCATGCCGATGACACAGGATTCGGGGAGGATGGACTCAGGAGGAGCATCCGGCCCATCCTTAGCATGTTGCCTGGAAAGTGCATCTGGCTTGCCATTCTTTGAGCCGGGCCTGTAGGTAAGCACAAAGTTAAACCTTCCAAAGAACAAGGCCCACCTGGCCTGTCTAGAGTTCAGTCTCTTGGCCATCTTAATATATTCCAGGTTTTTGTGGTCGGTCCACACAATAAAAGGATGCTCAGCTCCCTCTAGCCAGTGCCGCCACTCCTCCAGTGCCATCTTCACGGCTAGTAGTTCCCTGTTCCCAACATCATAATTCCTCTTGGCACGGGTGAGACGGTGGGAAAAATAGGCACAGGGGTGGAGCTTGCCGTCATTCAGAGAGCGCTGTGAGAGGATGGCCCCCACTCCCATCTCTGAAGCGTCAACTTCAACTACAAACTGCTGAGAGGAATCAGGAGAGATCAGGATGGGCTCTGATGAGAAGAGACTCTTTACTCCTTCAAACGCTGTCTCAGCTTCTGAGAACCACTTGAAACGTTGAAGAGTCGAGGTAAGCGCTGTCAGGGGGGCTGCCACCTTGCTGTAAGCCCTGATGAACCGTCTATAAAAATCTGAAAAGCCGAGGAACCTCTGGAGCTCCCTCCGGCTCTGAGGGCGAGGCCACTTTTTCACTGCCTGGACTTTGGCAGGATCCATACGGACCTCACCATCAGCCAGGATGTAGCCTAGGAAGGGAACAGAGTGGGCATGGAATTGGCATTTCTCTGCTTTCACAAGCAGCCGGTTCTCCAGGAGGCGTTGGAAGACTTGGCGGACATGTTGCTCATGCTCCTCAGGGGTACTGGAAAAGATGAGGATGTCATCTAGGTAGGCAAAGACAAAGTGATTGAGCATGTCACGAAGCACATCATTAATAAGGGCTTGAAATACTGCAGGGGCGTTGGTGAGCCCAAAAGGCATGACGAGATACTCAAAGTGGCCCAGGGGAGTGTTAAAAGCTGTTTTCCACTCGTCGCCATCTCTGATTCTCACCAGGTGGTAAGCGTTCCGCAGATCGAACTTAGTAAAAATCTGAACAAAGGCAGAGTCAATAAGTGGGAGGGGGTACTTATACTTTACAGTTATGTAATTTACCCCTCGAAAGTCAATGCACGGTCGCAGAGTCCCATCCTTCTCCCATCCTGCCTACGAAGAAGAAGCCCGAACCCAGGGGGGAGGACAATGGTCGTATGAGTCCTGCTGCCAGGGATTCATGGATATAACTCTCCATGGCTTTTCTTTCAGGCCGGGAGAGGTTGTACAGCCGACTGGAGGGGAAAGTGGCACCTGACTTGAACTCAATGGCGCAGTCATAGGGGCGATGGGGTGGTAAGGATAGGGCTCTCTCCTTACTAAACACCTGACCTAGATCGTGGTAGACCTCTGGAACGGCTGTTAAATCTGGATTCTCCGTATCACTGGGTATGACTGGGCTAACTGGTGGGGAAGCGGACTGAAGACAGTGTAACATGCACCGAGAGCTCCACTGAGTAATGGCCCCTGTGCTCCAATCTGCGGATTATCAGCCTCCAGCCATGGGTAGCCTAACACTATGGGGATTCTAGGATAACTAATGACATGGCAACTCAGAAGCTCGGAGTGGTTGCCAGATACCAGCAGGGAGACGGGAACAGTGCGGGAGTCTACCCAAGCTAGCCGACGACCATCTAGGGCACTGGCTTCAACCGCTTTAGTAAGTGGTTC
This sequence comes from Trachyrincus murrayi, assembly GCA_900323305.1. Classification (NCBI taxonomy): domain Eukaryota; kingdom Metazoa; phylum Chordata; class Actinopteri; order Gadiformes; family Macrouridae; genus Trachyrincus; species Trachyrincus murrayi. Next base: position 10,213 of record OOFB01007843.1, on the reverse strand, counting down.
AATGGAAATACCTAATTGGTTAACAAGTGCTTTGTCTATGAAATTCTCGTCTACTCCTGAGTCTATGAGGGCTGTGACTTCTATGCACTGGGCCTGCTAAGACAACCTGGCCACTAATTGGGTCTTACAAGGGGAGAACCGGGTTCTAGGGACATGGCTCGTCATAGGCCCCTCGCTACTGGCGAGCCTAATCCTTTGGCCGAACAGGACACACGGCAATGAAATGGCCCAACTCACCACAATACAAACAGCTGCGATTTGACATACGTCTACGCCTTTCTTCTGGGGTTAAACGAGTTGTACCAATCTGCATTGGCTCCGGTTCTGGTGGCGGGTTAGTTCTGGCACCCCTACCACCTCCCCAGGGGCGGGCAACTCCTCTGGGAAGATCTGGCTCAAAACACCACTGAGTAATCTGGTCTGCTACCTTAATAGCTAACTTCTCATCTAAGGACCCTATATCCTCTCTGAGAGCCAACTCCCTAGCAATCTCCCTGTTAAGCCCACTCTGGAATGCAGTGATGAGGGCACTATCATTCCAGCCAGACTCTACTGCCAAACTATGAAAACTGCTAACAAACTCCCGAACACTAAGCTTGTGCTGCCGCAGTCTCATCAAGTGTTGACCAGCCTGTTGCCCCCGTATAGGGTGGTCATACACACGCTCCAGTTCTACAGACAATGCTACAAATGACTGGGCTGTGGGAGAACTCTGCTCATATAGGGCGTTAAATAAGCTAAGTGGGGCTCCCTCCAACAGATTCACAAGGTAAGCTATCTTAGCTGCCTCACTGCCATAGCAAGATGGCTGGGCACAAAAAGTTAACTGACACTGGGTAGGAACTCACGGCAAGTGTTGGGATTACCAGAATACTTGGAGGGGGGTGGAATGTGGGGCTCTGAGATGGGAGAGGCAGGAGGAGCAGGTTTTGCGGCTGCTGGTGGTGGAGAGGAGGCCGCCGCCATGGCTGAGTGGTGAAACCTGCCACACAAACTACCTCCGCTTCACACTGAAACAATCATCCAAAATGATCACAAGTGCTGCTGCTGATGATAGAGACAGCTGTCTCTCACACCGGCTAGACCCAGTCTCACTGTGGGGGAGACCAACAGACATGAGTATATAGAGTCAGTTACTCATTAAACGGTTAGTTCAGGATTTTGGCTTTTTTTCCGCCTGATCCTTCCCGGGGAGGAAGAGCAGTGAGACCACTTTTTTGTCAATCAGTTCTAATGTGTGCTAATGCTAACCTGTACGGTTAGCATTAGCACACTGATGTAAATTTCCAGGTGCTAGAGCATTAGCTCCACAACTCAACTTAATTCACCTTCCAGATAATGCAAACATGAATCTATTTACATGTGTATATCTGGAATAAACTATGTTAAAAAAGCTAATTTGAAATTAAAAAAATTTGAATTCTTCTTATTTTACAAGCAGTTACTACAGCACTATTTCGTTCCGAATAACCATTTCTTCTTCGGCTGGGCTAGGGGCAACTATACAGGTAGCCCTGAAAATAACAACACAACGTTTACAGTTTGTATAGGTTGTGTTGTACCTGAGATTATTTTTGGGACATGAAAAAACAACAGCCAGGTTGATCAGTGCTAAAAAGTCTTTTTCAGTGATGCAAGCTCCATCCAGAGTTTCTTCACCAGACGATATAGATAGTCTTTGCTGCAACAAGTACCACTCTGTGCAACACAGACACTCCACATCGGTTGCCATACAATGGCAGTTGCACCACCAGTCTCCTGCTTTCCTGCACTCTCCTCCTTTGCCAAAATAACTGTAGTTTCTTT
>OOFB01007841.1:18323-30236 GCA_900323305.1 Trachyrincus murrayi | reverse complement strand
CAGCTAGTATTAAATGGCTTTAAATGTGTAGGCCTAAATTTGTATCTTCAAAGTGTTGAATGATCGGCTGATGTTGTTTAGGTTATTATGCAACCTTATGGCGGGGGAACCTTTTCAAACGTAGGCTACACCTGTGCAGCATGAAAGATAGTAATGATTTTTTTTAAGTAGGCCTAGTCAAAAGGTAAGAAAATGTCAACATGTTTACTAGTGTCTCGTGAAATTCCGTTATAAAGTCGCTAAAAAACAGGTTGATTCTTTAGGCTATAAAACAATCACCAAATCATTCACAAATTTGAAATGACTATCTTTTATAAAACACTATTTCACACAATTTCCTTGTTGCTTTTTAATCTTTATTATTGAGCTATTTTATCTATTCTACATTCTATTTTTAAATATAACTATCTTAAAATCCTATTTACTTTTTCCAACTTTCAAACAGATTCAGATTTAGGCCTATATTAATTCCTCAAATTCGTTTCAAGCGAATGAGATTTACAATTGCCAAATTGATAGCCTCAGGTTTACAAATAAAGAAGCCTAGGTCTACGTATTATGTTATTCAGTAAAAAAATAATAATTGAGGTTTAAAATAACAAGAAATTGCAACAAGGTCATTACTAGCATACAGAATGTTTAATCCATTGTCCATTTAAAACGTTTAATAGTCTTCCAAAATGCAATAAATTACATGCACACATTTACACATTTTACACGTTTCCTCTATGACTGTAATCAAATACATTGCATATTCCTCTGAAATTTTAACATGAGTCCCATAGAAGGAAAAACAAAAAAATATTTCAATCAACATCAGAAATTCAGTATAACGTCCCCGCTCCGAGAGCCAACGAGTGCTGTAATGAGTTGGGGGTCTGAAGATGAGAATTCATCGACCCACCAGCCGAAGACGTGTACCATGACCCGGCATTCTCCAAAAAGCTAGAGGTCGTCGTGTTGATGTTTTGAAGTGGTAAATTGTGGGGCCTGGGGGGGACCTGTGTGTCCCACACTGCCGGGGACTGTGGAGAGTTGCAGGCCATGGGGTCGCTGGAGCTGGGGCTGTGCTCGGGTGGAAGCTCGCCGTTTTTCATGATCTTCTTCAGTTTCGATCTCTTGTTCTGAAACCAAATTTTGACCTGGAGAAGAAAAAAAACGGAGAGAAAACAAAACAAAACAGAAATGAATATTAAAAACGGAAAACACAAAAACACTCTAGGCCTTATCATGCGTAATATAGGCCACATATGGGCCTTTATTAGTGCTACTGCACGGTTCGTGACAAAAGGGTAAAACAAAAGGGTAAAAAAAAATTAAAAATGTTTGTAATGTTTATAATGTGCGTACCTGTGTTTGCGTGAGACCCAGAGAGGCGGCGAGCTCGGCTCTCTCGGGCAGGGCGAGGTACTGCGTGTTCTGGAACCGCCTCTGCAGCGCGGCGAGCTGGAAGCTGGAGTAGATGGTGCGCGGTTTTCGGACTTTCTTGGGCTTGCCATTCACCATCCTCACCTCGGGCTCTGCGATTTCCTTTTCTGTAAAACACACAATTATTATTATTAATATTACTATTATTATTATTATTATAACGACAATACGGTAAATAATAACAACGTACATAATATGAACGGTGATAATAGTTATTGTGTCTTTTTTTTTAGCCACCAAACTATGACGCATTTCCATTTAATTGGGCGCTGTGCTAAGAAATCCCCATTTCTCGGTTTTTCATTTCAATTCGAAACTGAAATAATCCCATTATTGTCTCTAACTGCGTTTTTCAGCCATAACGCACACATTTTTTCCGCATTTCTTTTTTTGAGCCGAACGAACAAAATGATTCTCTAGACATCTTAATAAATTCAAATAGGCCTACAGTATATGTGACGTTTTGTTCAGTAGTTAATCAGCAGGGTTACATCACGTTAAAGCACTGCACTGTAGGCTTTCATAATAAATTAAAAAAAACTCGCCCGTACCTTGCGGACTTGGTTGGGGTTGTACTCTGCTGTAAGTCCCAGCGTACTGGTGGTAGGCAGAGGTCGTGTAAGAGCTGTAATCGGGGTAGGCTTTTGCAGTGTAATTTCCAGCGGATCCATTTACGCCGTGGTACTGGTACTGGTAGGCATTCAGAGGCTTTCCGTACGAAGTCGAATTTGGCGAACAATAGCCATGGGGAATTCCACTCGCAGGACTGTAGTAGCCAGAATCCGTGGCCGTCGACTCGGGTAAAGTAGGAGATTCCTGAGACGGGTGATGCATGGTAGAAAGTTGAAAAGAGCTTTGGAAATCTGAAGGCTTGACACTCGAAATCTTTCGGTCGAATACTCCAGTCATAGTTCGGAACAACCGCGTTGTTTTTACAAAAAAAAGTAGACACGCTGACTCCAAAAGACGTTCAAACCCCGATGCTTGAGAACTACACTGGCATTGTGATGGCTCTCACGCTGACGGGCTCTGTTGAAGACTGCAACCAGCCCCGCAGCAAAGACTTGGTTAAATCCTAAATTGCGCTCTTACGCACTGCGGGGAGGATCTGGTTCCATTGGCCGAGGCGCGCGCACACACAACAGCAACACCCAGTTTGCCTATAGGGGGAAACTGCATGCTTTGTCACGGTTGTTTTCTCCCATATCAATAGTATAATATTAACCGTTGTATGTAAACCGTGGCCTAACATTAAAATTCTGAATTGGAGGACAAATATGCGTCAAAGGAGGCACTGTTGCAATAATAGCGATACTTATTAATTTAACGTCGGCCTTCCGTAAATGATTACATTTCAACCAAGAGCTATATATTTCGTAGCAGTCTATGTTGTTATTGGCCTTTGATCAATTTATACACAACGATTCCTAAATGCCCCATATCTAAGCACACGCGTCTTCAATAGGCCTACACAACAACACAACACAACATTGCCAAGGCTCATATGCATATGATAACAGAAATTAAATAACACCCAATCTCTTATCTGTTATTGCTGATTATGTATCCTTGGATTCTCTCCAGTAGCCTACATTTCTATTTGAATGCGATTATCAATGATTCAGACATCTATTATGAATCTATTATGAAGGCTTTTGCAGAAATATCAATCAATCGAATCTCGCCCTATAAAAAAATATATGCCCAGACAGCGCTGTACGACTCTTCCCCAAATGACATATTCCATGGTAGAATAGCGCCACCTGTTGTCCAAACTAAATAGATACAGAGGGTAAAACAAGTAAGGAGGAAATATTTGAAATTGTACTTAAATTCCTGAAATAAAAGTCGGTATGCATGCGTGAATGTGCATTGATACACGTTGTTGTACATTCAGTTGATCAAAGTGTTCCTTTCATTTCATTATTTAATTTAATGCAGGCGTATTTGATTTCATTTCAAGCATTATGAATTGACCACGATATGTAGCTTCAATAAAACGACGAGAAAACATATAGCTCTGTCATGTAGATCTACCTATTATTATTTTAAATAGCATACAAAAATGATAAACTAAAATAATTCAGAACTTGCCAACCCCGGAAATACTACCCCATTTGATACTTCTCTAATATAATCCTCTTCCTGTGCTTCCGATTGGCTCTGGGTTTTATCAACATGCAGTTGTTTGTTTTAGTTAATTTTTTATTCCCTATTTTTTAAGTTGCTGATAGATCTGTTTTTTTCCCCTCCGTACGGTAAAACAGCGCAGCCGGTTGTTTTTTTAATCACGCGGTGAGCGTTCCACGGCCAACGCCGGGAAAAAGCAGCAGCAGCAGCAGTACAGTAAAAAAAGAGCAGCTTCTTCTGCGAGGTTACGCGTGACGTCATCACGCACAAGCCAGCCAACCACAAGCCTCGCTCCGTTTCGCGAAGGGCTTTCTTTTTCTTTTTTCTCCGGTGCTCTCCGTCTCTCGTGCGCTGGGGGGATGGGGCCGCGTCGAGGATGAGAACGCTCTCGTGGTGCAATTTACTACTTGACTGACAAACTGTGTGTTGTTACCTGTTCATTTGGTAACTTTAACTTTTTTTTTTTTTTTCCGGTGTTACATTTCGAACCCTTGGCTTACCACGCATGTGTTTTGGAGACGTCGTGCGGCGGCAATAGAGCGGGATTATCCATACGTCCAACACGGCGCCACGCTCGGCTCGACAAAATGTATTCCTCTCCTGGAGGTAAGTAGCGCTGCTAGCCTCTTTGCTAGCCTCTTTTGCTAGCCTCTTGCTAGCCAATGTGGCTGTTTAGGAAGGGGGAAAAAACACCACTATTCTGCCAGACACTCGATGTTAACACGTTAACTGTCCGGCGAACCTTGGTTGATCTAAGCAACGACTGTGTGTGTTTATCGGTGCCGAACGTGTACACTACTGACTAAAGTCTAGGCATTAGCATTCCCGCTTAGCTAGCATCTAAGCTAACAACAACATTATTGTACGAGTTAGCTTCGCCGCACTCCCCCCCCCCCCCCCCCCCCGAGTCGTCCCCCTTTTTTTCTCTCCACCTCACGTATCAATTGCATATTTTATATCAAGTCGACCAAGCGTCTTATTAGGTTGAATTGGAAATGATCCACGAGTTTAGTCGGTAATAAAAGAATGAGGGGTTTAATCGTAAGCTGTGGTGCTTGTTGTCGGCGTGCTACACGATCACAACCCCAGCCAGAGGTATAGCTAAACGTGTACCTGTTGGTTCAGTCTGTGTAAGTAATTGACACCCAATTACCAAAAAACACGTTATTGGCACATTGTAATTGATGCTCAACTTTTGCATGGAGGCTACGACTCGACACACGTCTTCTTGTAATGAAGTCATCTCGTAATGAACCACACATGTGTGCATCAGGTACAGGCAACGCATAAGTGATCGTAATATCTGAATAATGCTAATCAATACGTCTTGTGTTTGTGTTGGATTAGTCGTGTGCAGCTGTTGAGCTCTTTAACAGTTGCATTGCGCCATTGGTTTGCGCTGAAAGTGAAATACTTGTCGGTGTATTGCTGGTCTAATGCGAGGAGACTGGGTGGGTGAGGAGACTGGGTGGGAGAGCAGACGGTCAGCCATGCTACTCGTGTTTGTGTTTGATAAGATGTTTGAAAAGTTGCCATTGTGGTAAACCGTGGCTTTGCGAGCTGATAAGGCACCCTTTAAATGAAAGTCAATGACATGTGAAATGCATTTCACATGTCATGTTTTTTGTCTACATAGAGTCGAATGTGTGCGATGAGTTAATATTAATGATTGATTTTGAAAGAAGATGTAAATAATACAATTATGCATATATATATATATTGAATGCATGGCCATTTTGGATGACCATTCTGTGCTATTCCAGTTCATGTATTAATAAAATGCAGAAAGTATACAGCAAATGTCAAAATGCATGTCTATTGGTTGATTTATTACTAATGTAAATCTTTTCCCTCCCTCTCATCTGCAACCTGTCTTTAGGTGGGTTTTCCGATGAACATGGTTCTAATGTTTTAGCTGCTGAGATGGAGGGACCCCATTCCTCTGGGTCAATTGGCTCTGGTAAGCTTTCTTCTACATGTGGGCTGTGTGGTAGAGGTAAAGTGGGACCGTCTGTCTCACTATCCCACAGCCAACTGCCCCACTGTCTTGTCTCCTTCAAGCATCACAGTTCAATTATTAAAAAGCCATTCATTAAGCTCTTCTTTCTGAACGAGACTGGGTCAGTGGGCTATCTACACCCTAACCCTAGCTATTGGAAAACCATGCTAGTGTTTGAATAGATGGTTTAGTATTGCAGTAATCCCCATTGCTGTTACTGGGCTTGTTGGGTGTTGGTCTATTTGAGTGCAAGGAGCTGCAGCACACAGATAAGGTGCCAATGGGTGTGTGCCCAACCTGACCACATTACAGTCCCTGGCGTGAACCATATTAGTTGAACACAGGGAATTATTTGTTCAAACCGTGTAGGGTCACACTAGGATTGTTGTTGTTCTTGTTCTTGAACACATTATGGCTTTGGTTGATTATCGTCCATTAAGATGGAGGATGTGTGAATATGTGTGTGGTAGTATTTGGGTTAGGCTACTGTTTATTAATATAATATAGTGATTGTCATGATGAAGCTCTTTTCCTCCTGGTCTTCTATGATCTACTGTTTGAAGTAATTGGATTGTACATCATTGTGCATGGTGTTCTTCTTGCATCTAGCATTGTTCAGTACATTATATGCAGGTTAGTCACCTTACTGTTTCTTTAACCCGACCCCTATCTGTGCTCCAGATCCCCCATCTCCCCCCATTCCAGAGTATGTATTCAAGCCCCCGTCACGGCCAGACTTTGGCACCATGGGCAGGACAATCAAGCTCCAGGCCAACTTCTTTGAGATGGAAATCCCTAAACTGGAGGTGTACCATTACGACATTGACATCAAGCCAGAGAAGTGCCCCAGGAGGGTGAACCGGTATACATACCTGCATATTTTACTGCCAACATTGCTCTGTTGATCTAACGCTGGGTAAAAGTGAAGTCATCGCTGCTCAGTATGTACTGTACTGTAACTAACATTTTTATTCTCTAACAGGGATATAGTGGAGCACATGGTCCAGCACTTTAAAACCCAAATATTTGGGGACCGAAAGCCAGTGTACGACGGCAGAAAGAACCTCTATACCGCCATGCCCCTGCCCATCGGTAGAGAGAAGGTAAGTCCACTGGATGTCTTATTTTGTTAAAGAAGCAATCTTAAAAAGCTCAGCCAAACGTGGCACCGCTATGCTGTGCTTTCATAATTTGAGCAGTTCTACCAGTTGCGTTTAGATCAATACCCCCGCAACTCTCCCATTATCTCCCACACTCTCGGTCCTGTCAGGTGGAGCTCGAGGTGACCATTCCTGGCGAGGGTAAGGACCGCAGCTTCAAGGTGGCCATCAAATGGGTGTCCTGCGTGAGTTTGCAAGCTCTCCACGAGGCGCTGACGGGACGGCTGCCCAACATCCCCTTCGAGACCATCCAGGCCCTGGATGTAGTCATGAGACACCTGCCCTCCATGAGGTCAGCCCAGTTCTATTGTTACTTGGGCGTTTCATTCATTAAGCAGCGTGAAAACAAACGGCCCAATCTTAACTAGTGATGGAAGTAGTCCCTTGTCGTCGCTTCCAGTGTCTTGTAAAAGATTAGGTTTCACCAAGTCTCGCTGAACCTGCCCCTCAAAGGCCTCTGACCATCTCACACTTTTAATGACTTTCCAAATGACTCTTTTCAAACCGCAGGTACACTCCCGTGGGCCGCTCCTTCTTCACCCCCTCAGAAGGCTGTTCCAACCCCCTTGGTGGGGGCAGAGAGGTGTGGTTCGGCTTCCACCAGTCTGTCAGGCCGTCTCTGTGGAAGATGATGCTTAATATCGATGGTACGTTGTGTCTTGTTCACCCTCCCGGATGTGTGTGCCCTGTCTGGGCCGGAATGTGTTTGAACACGTGGATGTTGGTGTTCAGTTGCTTTGCCCTTCTTTATTTTTTTTGCCACAGTCTCCGCCACGGCATTCTACAAAGCCCAGCCTGTAATAGAGTTCATGTGCGAAGTGTTGGACTTTAAAAGCATCGAAGAGCAACAGAAGCCACTCACAGATTCGCAGAGGGTGAAATTCACCAAGGAAATCAAAGGTAACCATAGTTTTGTTATTCACCCTCACTTACGCTCCATGCTTGAGTTTTGGTGGTTGGCGGCATCTAGGTGTGTTTCTATATGGACCGTGTAACTCATCTTAAGTGAGTTACACGGTGTGTAACTCACTTAAGTGTGACCCCCGTCCAACAGGTCTGAAGGTGGAGATCACTCACTGTGGGCAGATGAAGAGGAAATACAGAGTGTGCAACGTGACCAGAAGACCAGCCAGCCACCAGACGTAAGCACGCATTGCCGTTACCTTCATTGCCTTGTGTATAAGCATTCCAAGATCTAACCTGTGTTATCGGACACAAAATCGGCCTGTGTTTGAATCTCCTCTGGTCCTGTCACATCATGTCATCTCCCTGGTAGATTCCCCCTGCAGCAGGAGAACGGCCAAACAATCGAATGCACAGTAGCTCAGTACTTCAAAGACAAATACAAGCTTATCCTGAGGTACCCCCACCTGCCCTGCCTACAGGTGGGCCAGGAACAGAAGCACACCTACCTTCCTCTAGAGGTACGAGCACAGCGGCTTCTCACACGCAATCACTATCAAAGTGTTCGCCTCTCTCCCAACGGGGAAACTAGCGGAGATCTGACATGTTACTGTTCTCCTGTGCAGGTGTGTAACATAGTGGCAGGGCAGCGCTGCATCAAGAAGCTGACAGACAATCAGACCTCCACTATGATCCGCGCCACCGCCCGGTCGGCACCAGACAGGCAGGACGAGATCAGCAAGCTGGTGGGTCGCCCTAAACGGACATTTATTTCTCTGTGTTCACTGCCGTACGGTATTCAGAGAACCGTTAAAGTCAGATGACAGTCCCCCCCCGGTTGACATTCCACCCATGTTTAACGGTCAAAGCTTCAACCACACCTTATGGCTTTACGTTAACTCGTCTCCCCTCGATTTGTGCCCACGGCAGATGAGAAGTGCCAACTTTAACACGGACCCGTACGTTCGGGAGTTTGGAGTGATGGTCAGGGACGAGATGACGGAGGTGAACGGCCGCGTGCTCCAGGCGCCCTCCATTCTGTACGGAGGCAGGGTAAGTGACTCCAAGGTGACTTTCTCTCAGTAACTCCTAGTAGTTTCACTCTTAATGGCTTTGTCTGTCTGTTTGTATTTCAGTAGCCTGGTCCGTGATGTTGAATAAGTAGAATTGTAGTATTGTAGTGTTAGTCCTGTTACTCCTTTCGGTAGAGGTATGGTTGCGATGATGAATCTAGATTTCTGCTTGATCATTTAGCAAAAATGTTGCCCTTTGAATAATGTCAAATAAGCATATGCAAATTAGCCAACATCATTCAATCAATCACAAGTCCGCTTCCATGTGGGCCGCAGACTTGAAACGTAGCGTGTTTGCGTATTAGCCTTGCTAGCATTAGCATGTTAACATGCTCACTGAATATTGCGCGTATGGCAAGTTGGCTCATGCGACCACATGCATTTTCTTCAGAAAATGCACATGTTGACATGTCTAGTTTGTGTTCTGTAATTGTTTAAAATACCCCATCAACTGTTTTTTTTTGTCTGATAGCATTGTGGCTTCCAGCAATATGCATGCTTTTTGAATGCCTTGTATTGTACTTTTATTTGTGCCTACCTAATGTTGGGCTTTAGAACTAGCATTTGTTCATTACGAATGGATCTGTATTCTAGTGCATATTATGAAATTTGGCTGCAGCTCAGCTGACCATCTACATTCATTTGGATGCGATCTAGCTAGTGGCTAAATGCTATTGAACGATTGGATTCTGCTAGCAAAAATATAAAGCCTGACATTGTGCAAATGAAGACAATATTTCTATGGTATTACATCAGTAACTAAACCAGCCTGGCGCTTCTCTTGCAGAACAAAGCAATAGCCACACCGATCCAGGGAGTCTGGGACATGAGGAACAAGCAGTTCCACACGGGCATTGAGATCAAAGTGTGGGCCATCGCCTGCTTCGCCCCCCAGAGGCAGTGCACTGAACTCCTGCTGAAGTGAGTCACTCGGAGGCACATGGAGTGCTTGTTCTCCAGCATGTAGGGATCGAGTTCCCATAATGTGTGTGTGACATATCCAAAGTACTTGTTGAAGTGCTATTCCCTGAAGGCTTGGTAGTAGAGTCTTAAGTTGTATTGGAATTTATTTCCCCCCGCCCCACCGTCATGATTCATTTTGTGATAACTCCAAGACAACGTATCCTATAAATCTAGAAGCATAGTTGCATAGTCTGGACCTTTTTCTCCACATTGGACAGAAGCACTTTTCGCTGTAAATGGAACCATATCGGTCAGACTTCAGCCCAATCACATGCCACACGATCCCTGACGTAAGTGGCCCAAGACTCCAGTTCAAACCGTTGCTTAGTCTGCCCGTTCAGACACCGTATAACATCCGTAGTGTTTAGCACTCAGTGAGGAGATGGCCATAACCACACTGCCGCAGCTCTGTTAACCTGCAGCGTCACCTTATTTGGACTTGAGAACATGCTTGTCCAGGGGCGACAGAAAACACTACAGAATGTTTTGCTAGTTGCAATGAATTGACAATTCGAGGCTACAATGTTTGCAAGTGGAGGGCTGTGACGAATGCTCTGGACAATGTGGTATGACTCCCAGCTTGAGCTAAACCGTCTGTTGTCTGAACCTTTCAACTGAAACCCGAAGGACTTAAGACGATTAATGAAAAGTTAAACGTGACATCCTCTGACTCTGAGTCATCTGTAATTACTTTAGCCCATCTTTGTGTATTGCAATGATTGAGTAATATGGTTTCAGGCACTTCACTCATTTTGGACCTTGATATGCAAATGTTCTTTCGTAAAGTGTTTTACCAAGTTCCCCATGTGTAGTTTTTTTGTGAACACCTCGGTACTTCTGTTGCAGAGCATTTACAGACCAGCTGAGGAAGATCTCGCGAGATGCTGGCATGCCCATCCAGGGCCAGCCCTGCTTCTGCAAGTACGCCCAGGGAGCGGACAGTGTGGAGCCCATGTTCAAGCACCTCAAGTACACCTACCAAGGCCTCCAACTGGTGGTGGTCATCCTGCCTGGGAAGACCCCCGTCTACGGTGAGCAGTCCCTGTCGCCCCCCAAACTCACACCATGTGTCCTAGGGCCGCTGTTCATCGAGTATTATTGGATCCATGTATCCATACCCACCAATAAAGTATGGTTCACCCTTTTTGCCATTGTATGTATATCTATATATTTGAGGTATTCAAAATTATGCTGTATTTTGTCATTGTGCTCCAGTAATAGCTACACTTGTTGTTTCTGTAGTTCCCCAGGCAAACACATTCCTGTACATCAAAGATTTGTATGCTAAACATTTACATGATGCGTATTGTACACTACTAGCCAGGAGCCTCACTCCCCTGTATTTCTGTCTGAATCGTAGCCGAGGTGAAGCGCGTGGGGGACACGGTGCTGGGCATGGCCACCCAGTGTGTCCAGGTGAAGAACGTGCAGAAGACCACCCCCCAGACGCTCTCCAACCTCTGCCTGAAGATCAACGTCAAGCTGGGCGGAGTCAACAACATCCTGCTGCCCCAGGGCCGGTGAGTGTGGCTCCATGCTCTTCACACCGTGAAAACAATCTGAATCTGCTTCATTGGCCAAGCATGCTTTACACACATGCAATGAATATGACTCTGATTTTCAGGCATTCTCCAATGTACAGACATCAAATACAAAGTCCTAAAAGTGTAAAGGCATAAGAGTAGCACAGATGTTGGTTCTCTGCAATGTGGGCACATAGCAGGCACGTAGGCTTACCCTCTGTGTCACCGCCTGCAGGCCTCTGGTGTTCCAGCAGCCAGTCATCTTCCTCGGTGCCGACGTCACTCACCCTCCTGCCGGGGACGGCAAGAAGCCCTCCATCGCCGCTGTACGTACCACCTCCAGTTATAACAGAACATCTAACCCTTTCATACATCCAGATCTGGAATAACTACTTATACTGAGCCCCAAAACACACTAGATGTGATAGTACAGCATGGAGTGCAGTTCAGAAACTGACATCACCGCTAGTCTCATCTTAATGTTTTAATGAAGATGGGACCAATGGATAGACTGCTACAGGGCTTAGCCTAGCTCCACTAACTAACACCCCCCCCCCCCCCCCCCCCCCCCCCCCCCCCCGGGGGGGGCGGGGGGGGGGGCCCCCCCCCCCCCCCCCCCCCCCGAGCATCGGTGAGAGTTAGAGACAGAATTCTTCTCCCCCTCCGCACGAGTATAGATTTTGATTTTTCCTCCTCCACCCTGCTATTGTCTTTTGAGTTTGGGATCTTATAAA
>OOFB01007840.1:3208-10708 GCA_900323305.1 Trachyrincus murrayi | reverse complement strand
GGAGGCTGGGGGACAGCCAGAAGTCTCTTCTCCTTCCTCTGCCATGTTCCCATTACAGCTAACAGAGTAACAGAGTAATGAATACGCAGGCAGGGGGTAACGGGAGCTGCTGTCACACAGAAAGCTTTGGAGTTCCGTTCCGGTTATTTTTTTATCTCCACATGTTATGTCAATGGGAGCAGAATTAGTTTTTTTCCCTGTCTCCTGTCGCCTTCTTTCTTTTGTAGCTCTACATCCGTTTACTCTTTCTTATGATCCCGTCTTGGGTCTAGAAGTGGGTGTGCTTTAGAGCCTGGTCTCGTTACTTGAGAAGTGGTCTTGGGAGCCAAAATCTAAACTTAGACAACGATAAAGCCATGATATACATGAGGTGCACTCTACCCCATCTCTCTCTCTCTCTCTCTCTCTCTCTCGCTCTCTCTCTCATAATTGCTAAGAACAACTGGATAAACATTTGTGGATTTCCTTGTCTTTCAGTCTCTCCATTACTATCTCTGCTTCCTTTTTTAATTCTTCTCTCTGCCTCTGTCTGTGCCAGTGACTGCTAATCACTACGAGGTCAAAGTTAAGAGTCATTACATGTCTGAAAAAGTAAACATGGCTCAGGGAACACAAACATTTGCCAAGAGCCCTCTCACACAAACCAGGATGATTTAACTCTGTTCACTGGCTGGCTGTGTGTTGCCAGGTTGTCGGTATTCTGACAATAAAACAATAATGATGACAGTATGAATTGCATTGCTATAATTAATATGCTGTGTGTTGATGTTATTGAATTAATCTGTTGTATGTATGTCTGGGTGTATGTGTACATATATTGTGCAATTAAAATAAGTAATGAAGTAAATTAAATGCTCAGATTTTATTCAACACATATTGTGTTAAAATATAGAAATATAGGAAGGTTTACATGGTTTGAGTCTAATCAATATTCCAAAGTTGGACAACGACTGCTATTTATTCATAAACTAAGAAGAATTGCAAACTATAAAATGTTTACCAATAAAATAATAAAATGACAGTCCTACATCTTATATCTTATTATTTAAAAGACAGACAAATACATATGGTACAACTGAGAGGAGCCAAGAAAAAGCTCTGTGATATATATATATATATATATATATATATATATATATATATATATATATATTTTATATCAACTTTCAATTTTGGCCATAATCTGTCCTCTTTCATGTCATTCCAGGAAACTGCCTCCAATAATTGTTTACTTTGTGGGCCTGGAGACCCAGAAACGGTCTACGCAGTCTCTCATTCCATCTTGACACTTGAATTGCCAGAGTCTTGCATAACACACATCTCTTACATCCGGGATGGAGTGGTATTTTTAGACTTGGATTTAAAAAAAGGGAGAGAAAAGGGGGACATTAGTGCAGAGGCTCACCATACTCCCAAGAAGAAACCCACATGTGTTTTAGTGGATGCTGGGAGCAGAGCGTAGGGATGGGAGGTCACTTCTCACAGGACACCAGGATGTGGCCTGCTCTAAACAATTGTGCTTTTACTTGTGTCAAGGGCTATGGTACGGTTTACCCCAAGAAATTAGCATTTTGATTTATTTAAATTTGTTACATTTGTAATCTGTATCTTATTTGATACAGATGTTGCATAGCAGCACGTACACAACAGCATATTTTGAATAATTTGTGAATTCAACTTGACGTCGATGTCTATTCGCCCTCAGGAACGTCATTTCTATGTTTGGAAGTTTTAAGAAAATTCTCTCACAAACACATCAACGACACATACTGCAAAACTAAAGAACGTCTGAACAACATTTCATATCACTGGCCGTTGTTTTGCAAGGTGAGTCCATTTAATGTTTATATGCTTAGTGTTTAGTTTAGATTGGACTCACAATGTTCTCCTGCTGGTAACCACGGTCGTCCACCACGTTATCCAGCGGCTCTGCAGGCGTCTCAGTCCAGTCCATGGCACAGTGCTACCGTGCTGCAGGGGAATCCCAGAAAGCACAGAGCTGAACAATAGCCACCTGTAAATTACAAGCAACAAGGTAGCATTGTTTGTATGCTACTCATTTTTATTATATTTTTCAAAGAAACAAAAAAATGCAAAGTTCCAGTAAACATTACGCTATGGTTTCACACATGTTGTACACATAATGAATATATCATAACTGTCGAGGATTAATAAGGATTTCATAACAAGTGAATTACAGATCAACAATGATTAGGTGATTACAGGCGGACCGAGAGAAGTACGTTCAGCGAAGCATTGTGAAGGAGGATCAGAAGTGAACTGTTACCCTCAGGTGGTCGGTTGAGGGGGCCCGTTATGAGGACTAAGGGATATAGAGTTTCCTTTGTCCCTGCTGTCATTCAATTGTTAAATGGTAGATAGTATTTTACTGTTGTCTGGACATTGCTTATTTTTGCACAGACTTGCACACACACCTTGATGCTGAATGAACTCCTTTAAATCACTCTGCTCACTGTGTCCTGTTGCTTGTTGGTGTTTATCAGTGGTTTGGTGTTTTGTGTGTTTTTGTATGATTGTGTGTTTTTGTATATCCTGGCTGCGAACCAATAAAGATACTTTTAACTTTTAACTTTTGTACTCCGTAGGCAGGGTACGAGTGCAGACAATCGTGTTTCATTCACAGCTTGACAGCAATACAAACACAAGAAACACAAGGTGCGGTGAACTAAAACCGAGGGGCGTTTGAAGGGAGTTATTAGTGATTCATGATTATTAATGAGGGACAGGTGTGTAGTAATCTACGCTCTGGATCTCTGCCACAGCGGCGTAGACGTGGTCGTGACACACACACACATGTATAGGCAAAACAAGACGAACAGGGAGGTCATAGGATGATAACGTGGACATCGTTATGGGATCTGTCCGTGGGAAAGGAACAAAGAGTGAAGTAGAGCAAGCGGTAAGGGTTACCTGCTGCTCAGGGACCTGGGAACCCTCTAGGCTGTGTCGGTAGTTATGATATGACCATACGTGTGGTGTGTGTGTGTTGCTTATGCATATGCAGTTATAAATATGTATAAACATATATAAATATGTATGTGGTTATTAGGTATAGTTACATAGGTGACAGATAGTATGATATGGTAATGTAAGATCAGGTTATTCTATAGAATAGAATATATTTCTATGTGTTACAGAAACACAGAAATGTATGGCAACGCACAGCTCTCTTTAGAATCTCTTTTCACCTTTCTGGTCACAAACATTTTTTTGTTCAGCAGACCTGAACAAAAAAAAGGTCACAAATATTTCACATTTCATTTTAGTGGATTCGTCTCGTTCAGATGCATGTCCTCTCAGAAACATTAAACCTGAAAGAGAAACTTGTGTCTTACGTTCCTCTTATCCCTCACTTCTCCTTTCCTGGTAAACCTGTGTTCTTGCTTCTCACCATCTCTGTGTATTCTCTGGCTGTGATTTGTGAACAGCTCTGAAGGGGAGGGTCTCTGGTGTATAGCATGTGAATGTAAAATATAGATTACCACAATACTATAGTTCCACAAGAATAGTGATCAGAGGTGTATTATATGTGATATTTCATATTGCATTATGTGGACTCCGGACAAAACAATATAAACCATTTTTGGTGGAAATGAAAGGCTTGGTGCTGCTGGCTTGTGATTGGTCTCTTCTAACAGCTGTGAAGGACCTTTGCGTGACAAGGCCAGTCACTCAGTAGGGTGATTTATTATCTAGATTGTATACAGACAGACAAATTTTATATTGCATCTGCTATTTTCATAATATATACTGTAATTGGATGTAGGCCTATTCATATGGAGGTACCTTATATACCCGTTATGTTCATATGGAGATGCCTGATATACCCTTTATGTTCATATGGAGGTACCTTATATACCCTTTATGTTCATATGGAGATACCTGATATGTTCTTCTTCTATAATGATTGAGCCTCTGAAGTAAAATGAATTGCTGCATAACATGTCTTCGGGTTCTGCATATTTCTGCATTGAACACATTTCTGCAGTTTTTCTGTCGTTGAAGACACTCATGAAATCATTATTTTCGGCGAGAAACAGAAAACAACAACAAAAATGTATCTGACATATGTTGCGTAATGTTAGGCGGATCTTGAGACTCTAATGGAAGACCCAGAGGACAGTTTGTCAGAGTGAAAGCATCCTTGGTTTGAGTCAATGAGCTAACATGAATTACAATCTTGTCCTCAACGTATTGCTCATGTGAGTCCTTTATCCAAACAATATTTAAAAGTACATTTGGTTCAACATGGATTTCCCCAATAGAGAATTGCATTATGCTGTGTTCATATAAGTTAATATATGAATTATACACTTCATATAAAGTATGATTAATGTTTATGTTATGTTGTAAGTCAAAATGAGGTTGTATACTGTATGAGGTCAATATGGTGTCTGTTTTAGGAAGTTAATATAATCTAAAACATGTATGTAATGTTATTATGTTAATAATGCTAATAAGAATAACAAATAACTGCATGAATCCTGGAGACAGAAGGGTGAACCAGACTTTTTAATACATAATATATAATAACAGCAACTTCCGTGTGTGGCACTTATTTTGAAATTCTAAGAATGCATATAAGCAAAAAATGTTTTATGGAAAAGTCAAGGAAAGAGGTTGTAAATTTGATCTGCATTAACAAATATCTCATGATATGTATACATGTCACATGACCTGTCATGAAGCACCAATGTGCTTCAAATATTGTGCCTTTTAAGTGCATTACTTTTTCCTCTTTATTAATCCAATGTTAAATTATTGTTAATAATAGATTATAGGTAGGTTATACACCTCACTCTCCTAAGTGTCTCTAAAAGATCTGGCTGTTGCTTCTCTCTCTCTCTCTCTCTCTCTCTCTCTCTCTCTCTCTCTCTCTCTCTCTCTCTCCACCGCCTCTCCCTCTCTCTACCACAATGACCCATTTCTCAGAAAAATACTTGTCACGCACAAGAGCAGCTGGTCTGTGTCAAGATCTGTGAAACAACCCAAATATAACTTCCTCTAAGCCACTCTTCTGAACCCTTGTTTACTTTGCAGCCTTGTTCGCCTGGGCCCTGCATTATGCTTCCATTTCCTTTTGCTGTCAGAATCTCTAGTCCTCTTCTTGAATCTCTCTCTGTCCTTCCCTGGACCACTTGGAGTTTCTTTCGGTTGACTCCAGAAGAAGATTATAATGTTTTGGTGGTATCTGCGACTAGCCACAACTCATAAATACATAATTTATAGCCTTGATTTGGTTTAGTTGTTTCCACACTTCTTATTTACTAACTTGATTTAGTACTCTTTGTATGATCAGTGTCACCATCTACATTACTTGTTCACCCCTCAAGTTCATTACAAAAGCGGACCGGAGGTACAATTACAGAGAAGGAGCACAGACAACTGCTTTAGGATCACTGTTTTCCAGAGCAGTGTTCATGTTTCATAAGTAGGAAACTGTCTTTAAAGGTTATGGGTGCATGCAGACCACCCTAAGCCCCTCCCCTCTGCTGTTGATAACATAACACATTGGCTCTCTTTTGTGGGAACTGGGGTTTTGATGATGACCATTGCATGATGATGACAGAGACGTATTAAATTAAGTCTGAATCACCTCATCAGTAAAGCTACACACTCCTTAATGTATATGATATTTACAGAAAGACTTAATACTTAATACATGTTTTTGCACAATATTTGACTTCCCGATTGTCTGCATGAGTAATGTTTTGATAACCAGTCATCCCTGTGTGATGTATCTCTGCGTAACCTCCCTATTATTTCTACTTATTGGTGTTATATTTGTAAAAGTGGTTGGTAAAACCATTTAAGGTTGACCTTAATTTCTTTTAGCTTTTTTAAAAATGGAGTAGCATATCCAACTTAGCTACAGAACAGTGATTTACATGAAATCACATTCACTTCAAACTCATCTAATCATCACTGTCACATGCACGCCCATGTAATGCTGTGGGGGTCAAGCTGGTCCAGTGTGCAGCTACTGGTGGTGCAGAGCAGAGGGATGTTGTTAGGATGTCCCACAGTTGAATCTGATTAAAAAACTCCTTCAGCTGATTTGCCCTCTCCCAGCCTAGTCTCATGGCTCTCTTGGCTGCTTGTATATGGGTGATTCTACAGAATGTATTGAGATTGGGGGTTGAAACATTTAGAAAATGTATTGTTAGAGGGGGTATGGCTTTTAAACATCTTACATATAGTGGTTTCATCTGAATTACCCAGAGTTCTGGTACTTTTATTTTATTGATTACCTGAATTCTGGTACTTTTATTTGATTGATTACCTGGGTCTTGGTACTTTTATTTTATTGATGACTGAGGCTGTTAATTGAGTGTTGCTTTCCTGAGTGTTTTTCTTCTTTTACATTGTTCAATATTGCAATGTCTTGTAACACTTTTATTGTTTGTTATTTTAATCCTTTATTCATGAATAATTGGCTGGTATTGTTTTTACCGATCAAACTTACATACTGCACCTTTACGGTTGCATGGTTTTGTGCACCAGATCTGTACCAGATTTTCAGCCCAAAGAAGCGGTTTTGCCCAATACTGTGCATTACTGTAACCTCCAGGGCACCTCTGGGTATGGGTGAGGCTTGTTGTGATGTGACAACACACCACAATACCACAAGGTCCAAGGTACTCATCACCTGGGGCCATCCGACCAGGTGTTCTTTAATCTCTTCCTAGTCTGGGAGCGGATGCTGAGTATTATGAGATAGCATCCGGTCAGCTCTGCTTCCTCCTACTACCAAAACACAACCTCCCATCTCTTACTTCATGTGAGCTGTTTAGGTCAGTGAACGGTCCCCAGAGCAAAAAGAAGGAGAAGAGGAGAACAACAGAACAACATCAATGACGACAAGGAAAAAGAAAAAAAACTATTTTGGGAAAATTTTGACAAAGTAATATCCAAAACATGTAACGGAAATGCATATCCCTCCCTCGGAAGTCCCTCCCTCTCTCGCCACTATCTGCACACAGGAACCAGCCGCCTCCAGGCGTTGTCCGTCGTGAGATGAGAACGCCTGGGAATAATCTCTTCCAGGATGCTCTTGTGTTGTGAGGTTTGCTATTTGCCAGCTCCCAGATAATTACAGTTCACAGCAGTAAATCCCCATCTGGAATGGATTGGTGCTCATGAGATACACGTTTTTCTTCCCCCAGTAGTGCATCATTAGCCTAGCCTTGTGAGACCATCCTTATCTCGCGAGTTTACATTGTGTTCCTCCCTGCAGATCAGTCTAGCCTTGAGCTCATTTACATTTTAAAAAGGGAAGGAATTTTTTACTATGAACGCCTCAGTCAGCAGAAATCCAAAACAAATACTCCACCCAGGAAATATGGGGAAATCAATTGTTGCCCAACGAAGGCCACGCTGACATTCATTGTGAAACTTGAATATCTGGATTTTCTCTAACCTTGGCTGATCACTGATGAAAATGCATGGTTACATGGTTCTCCTTTAAGAGATGTAGGA
>OOFB01007838.1:19461-33822 GCA_900323305.1 Trachyrincus murrayi | reverse complement strand
GTTTTACCTGGTCATGTAATCCTATGAATTTGAAGGCATCGATTGAAAACCGAAACTCTTTATCATGACTTGGGGAATAGATGACAACAGTGGGGTCCACTGTACACCTAGTTTAAATAAATAAACAGAAAAGATTACAAATGTAATATTGCCATTTACATGCCTTACATCAAGAATATCTAGAGTAGTTTATTACTTGTTGTTTTTCAGCTAAACAAACCAGGAAAAATAATGTAAGGAAGCCAAGTAGGTAGGAAGGTAGTTTACCCGTTCTCTATGATGGGGTAGGTCAGCTGGTAATTGGGGTTATCGTAAGGTGAAGCTCTGCAGGACTCCACAAACAGCACAGTGTTATTGACTGAAGATATGGCTTCTATCTGCATGTAAATCTTCTCTCCAACTTCATACTCCAGTGGGTATAAACTGGGATTGACCATTGTGCCAAAGAGGTTGTCTGGGTAGAACTCAAAGTTATAGGTGAACGTCCCAAAGCCCCTCTCTATTAGTGTAAAGTTGTCCCTGTGTACCGTGAACCCCAGGGTTACATTTCCACGCTTCGGGTACTTGCAGGAAAACTCAACTTCTAACAGATGTTTCCTGGTAATGATGTCCTTGATATCATCAAAGGTGGTGATCTCATTGTTGAAAATAAGGTTATCCTGATCCTCCTGCAGATCAAGAACACTAACATTAAATATGACAACATAGTGACATGAACAAAATCACTGGTAACCCTAACAATAAAATCTTGCTGAAATCGTCCTCAAAATGTAGCTACTTGCGCATTGGCACATCTGCTGGCCCTAGGGTTGCCAACTCTCTCTTCTTTTTTAATATAAATCCCCTGCTTTGTCCTCAAGCATGAGCGACAACCTCCCTTGATAAAACAAATCAGAAATGAGCGAACGCGATGCACAGTGGAGTCAGAGGTTGCAATGTCCTCATTACATGCAAGTCAGGATGCTCTACGGTCATATATATATATAATTATAACAGGTGTAGACAGGGGCGGACTAGCCATCTGTGAGTTCTGGGGAGTTACAGAACGACCGTCCAGTTCCAGGACGGTCGTCGGCCACCAGCCTGGTCCATTTAGCAAAACAATTTGTCCCACTGGATGTACAGGAATTTCTCGTGAGAATCGCCTCGAGTTGGCAACCCCAGCTGGCTCAGCACACGGGAGAAGTTTGCCGCCAGAAAAGTTTCTGCAAGAAAGGGCTTTCTGCCTAAACCTAACCAAGTGGTTGTGTTGCCGAAACCTAACCAACTAGTTGTGAAAATAAGTCAAAAAATAATACGGGATACAAACCCCAGTCTCCTGGGTGAAAGTCCTGTGTTTGACTCATTCATCCACCACAACCTCCTCCCTACATGTACTTTGTCACTCTTTATACTGCGTCACCTGACTTCCTAAAGCCTTTCTGGCAGAAAGGGCACTGGTCCACTGACACAGTGCTATTAGCTTGAAATGATAAATGCATGTGCAATTTGTGGATGCAGTTGCAAAATATTTCCATGGATATTAAATTTTATTCAGCGAATATCTTAGTTGCAACAAGATTGCGCTAACATTTTTGTGTATATGTGCAGTATTTATTCAGTTTTGGAAATCTCACGTAGTAGTCTGACTGATTTTTTAGAAAGCGTTTCCTTTGCCAGGTCGTTACTAAGAGCGTCTCTATTTAGTAGCATGGTAACATTTTCATTCCATTCTCATATCAACTATGGTGCCAGACTGATTGTGTTTGAGGCATTAGTCAGACCCATCTATTTCTCTGGTCAAATTGTGTTTCCAGGAACACAACAAATAGTGAGCTAAAAGTTTTGCTTTTGAGACAGAATCGCCCCCAAAAATATGAATCAACACCCTTATATTTTAATGATTCGCAAGTGGCCATTGTATAATATAAGCGGGAATCCACAACAAGGTGTGCCGTTACCGTGCATTATTTTCCGATAACCGCACACCTCGTCATGGCCTATCCCTTACATAATATTTGCATTACCTCAATCTGAGTACCACATGCATTGAGAGGGACGATACCAATGACATGAGTGCCGTTGGAGTGTAGACTGCAGGCCGTGTTGCTGGGATCATTCAGCCGCAGGTGATCTTCATGAAGTCCCCTGAATGAGGATTTCTCCAACTCTATTGTCATTGAGGTTTCATTGCAGATCACGTGGGCTTTAACTGCTGTGGACATTTGTAGAAGTTAATCGTTTATTTTTCCATGATTACAAACATACTCAATAGAAAATGACTGCTATAAAAAAATGTTTTAGGCATTATTCATTGAAAAATGCATGCAACCTAGGCCCTGTTTTACAAGAGTTTTGAATCTCTTCAAATTACAAATTGAAAAAGGTTGTGAGATCACAATGCAAAGAGATGTTTTCTCGGTCTAAACAGGTGGGATCGGTTGTATGAGAGATGCAGACAACCGTCGACAAAACCACATCCGGAGGTAGCGTATGCTACATTCAATCTAGATTGACTCGCGATAGGTTTAGGTTATCGCCTAGAGGCAGACATCTCTTGCGGAAGCATTGTCAAGTCACGTGCTTAGCTCAGACGTCAGCGGTCGTCAACCAATATAAAGCAAGGGGGCGTCATATGCAAATGCTGTGCCTTCTTTTCTCATGATTCAACGATTCCTAGACTTTGCATTTCCATTACTGAACATGATTCTCGGCATTATCCAAAGCAATGTAAACGGTTGCTATGCTATGCCCATTCTCAACAAACCATGGGTGTGGTACAAACCTGCAACCTGTGTGTGTGTGTGTGTGTGTGTGTGTAGCCAAAGCTATGTAAACTGTTACATCACAGTCGCTTACATGTCCGCCCATTCTCGGAAATTGTGCAAACCATGGCTGTGGTGTTAACCTGAAACCGATAGTTATGTTATTATAAGTCTAGTTCTATAATCGTAGCCATAGCCGTCTAGGCTTATGGGCTTGTCCCATGCGCACTCGCGTGCACTGACATTTTAACAATGTACCAATCAACATGGGCCCTGCCCGCATATCCCACGGCACTCGTCTTCCACGCTATTCTTTCAGCAATAGAGGGTACGGCAGGTGGAAAACTAGACGGCTACGCCTACAATCATAGAACTAGAGTTATAACATAACTATCGTTCGATTTCATGTAGGCTACGCTGTCTAGGCATCGCCTTATGGGCTAAGGTGAAGCTGCCAGCGGAGCCCGATTAATGTACCCCTGCTGGACCCAAGTCCCGGGCCCCATCGGGCTCAAGAAGCCATGCATGTGCAAAACCCAATGGCCACAATAAAAACCCTAATTCTCCTAGAACACGCAAAGCGATGAATGAAGAGAATAGAGTGAGTCCGTAATCTCTGATTCAAGCTTACTTTTTGTGTAAGCGCCAGGTTGATTGTGATATATATAGCCGGCTAGCGTAATATACTTTATATTCGCTAGCCGGCTATATATATCACAATTAACCTGACCTATTGAACGGAAAGCGTACAAGAGACAGGGATTATACACCGAACAATACATATCATCAGTGGCTAGATGACAGGATATTCACGACGCCAGTTACAACCCGTAATCACAGCAAATGAATACCCGGTCACTCTTGATATTTTTGTCACACGTGTTAAAAATGTCAATACTCACCATGTCCAACATCCACCACAACACATCGCATTTCAGACTGATACTTCTGGTACCTGAAACAGATTTTAGGCAACAATTAGTCCCTTTAAATTGTACGCTCAACATTGGCACTCTAGAGATCGATTCTTGTTACTTAATACAAAGAAACCTACGAAATAGCTGCTTCAGCAACGAAGCAAATTGGAACCTTGTCTCCGAGATCGTCTTGAGTCGGAGTCCATCTAATGTAAAACTCTCCCTGTGCGATCCAGTGCTTGGTGGCATGCAGGGGTCCACTGAAGATGATATCCCCTACTCTGTATTGAAACAAAATTCATTACTATTTAGATTATCAAGTTATGGTTGATACTTGAGGAAATGTAAGATTGTGTCGGCTGACGAATGTCCTTACGTTGAATGTGAAGCTTGTGCTTTAATCCTCATTTCAAATAGTTCGTTGACTTGAGCTTTCAGACTATCTCTGTGATCGGGTGTTGGGTGAACAAACCGAGGCAAATACTCTCCTTCATTGCAGGACGGAGCAGCTGAATCCACTGCAGTTTAAGTAGAAATGTTTTAGCTTCCAAAAGCATGCAATATGTTGTACAGCTATAGAGCATGTGTAACCCATATAATAAGTTACATATTGTTTTCTATCATCATTATCATCATCATCATCATCATCATCAATTATTCCTTCAACTGCCTATGCCAACTCACTTGCTTACCAAGAAGGGAGAATTGCAGAGGAAGTTTACTGAGGGGAGTAGGATACTTCTTGTGTCTTCTTGTAGTAGCTGTTGTTATTTTGGTGGGGGGTTGGGTGGTGGTGGTGGTGGTGGTGGTGGGTGAACTTGTGATAGTGATGGATGGAGCTGACCACCACTGCCAAGGGGTGGTGGGTGAACGTGTGGCGGTGGCGGTGGATGGAGCTGGAGTTGACCACCCCCACCGAGGGGTGGTGGGTGAACGTGCGGTGGTGGCAGTGGATGGAGCTGACCACGAAGGGGTGGTTGTGGTGGTGGGTGGAGTTGTGGTGGTATATGCGGCAGCTGTAGAAGGGTAAAAGGCAGATGTGGCATATATTGCACGTTTGCGTCTCTGTGCAGTCAGGGGAGACCTCATGGCACGAGCTCCACTTGTGGAGGTCAAGGTGATGGTGCTTCTTGGAAAGTCTTCCACTACCAACTCAAACCCATACACCCCAGTGTATGCTGTGGAACTGTAGTGTAGGACACATTTGTTCTGACAATATGAATATGAAGAAGTTAGATTAGGGGGAAAAAAACACAAAAAACAAATTAAGTCAGTTAACGTGGTGTTGAGTAAGATATGTTTTTACAAACCTCATCCAGGTAGAAACCGTTGGGTTGATTGCATGCAGCGCATTCTCCGCTGAGGATGGTTCCATATCTGCATATGACTTGATCACCATCAGGGTCAACTGTCATTATGTCATATTTTCTTGGGCAGTTCACAGGAACTCTAACATTAAGTACAGAAATGACAATTAACAGCTATAGGAATAATAATATTTTTTATTATTATTATTATTATTAATATGATATAAGTATAACAATGAATTAGTTTTTAGCATTTCTTTCTTCTTTCTTTATTTATTGCATGTTTAGGAGTGCAAAGTTCATGGCGGTGAAATGAGGTTTAAAATACACCATTCCAGCTTCTCCAAAGTAAAGATATTTTAGCAATTTCACTCGTCTCTTTGTGACCAGTGAATCTAAATAAAAGAAAACAAACTTTAAGACAAACTTGCCGGACAAACTTTAAGAATGTAATTAATTTAAGGAAATGTATAATTCACCTTGTTTAATACAGAGTTTGTTCGGTTTGATATGTGATGGCCCATAGCTCAGGATATGGTAAAGACGTACCTCAGGAAAGGCAGAATAGCATTATTTGGAGAGCTGTTTGACTCCCAGGTATCAGATCTTCTTCTCAAGTCCACATGTGTCAATAGTCTCCAGGACCCCAGGTGATTAACATTGTAAATCCAACAGCAGCTAGCTTTCCTAGTATATACATATATATATATAGAGAGAGTATAAAAAGCAGAACTCATGAGCTACTACTGACAGGTATACATTTTTACATAACACAATGAATTTCGATTCAGTTATTTCTACAAAACCTAAATATATTAGATTTTAACAAATATTTTAATTGTGAGAGAAAAATCACCTCATTTCAAACAGATCGTCACTGGTGACATTTCTTGACTCCACTATTTCCGTTTCGCACCAGCCATTTGTATAGGGTGCTGAATTACTGCTATGGTCTATAACACCATTATAGACCATTCCAACTCTGTAGCCGCAGTTACCACTCAAACATGTCCAATCTAAATAACGAGAGCAGCTTCTGTAGGTTTGTCTGAAATGTAGATCCACCTGTGAAGAAGTGTTGAGTGTGTCTTAACTTGACCTTTTACGACAATCACAGGTTTACTAGAAATAAGCATGTCTGGCTGGTTTGAAAAGAAGAGAATATAATCAAATCACACACATTCATTGTCCTATTTAGCTTTATTGATGCCACATGTATTTATATATATATATATATATATATACAGTATATATATATATATATCTTTTTATAATTTGGAATTTATATATAGTTTTTGCATTCATGAAACAATAATACACATACTACAAAAGACTGGACACACAGAACAAACACCTTAGGAGCTACATTATAATAGACATACACCACATACATTCATTAAAAATAGGGAATAAATGAAATCAAAAGATGCTGAATATGCAAAATTAAGGTTACTAGGTTGTTTTTTTCAAGTAAGCTCTTATGAATGTCCAGGGTCTGCAAAGTCCATTATCGTATTCTTGGAGGGATGATGCTGCCCGCTCCATTGTAATTCATTCAAAAAATTCCTTCTCTATATTAAAACAGCTTGAGTGTCTTCCAGTTCATTAAAAATATACATTTGGCTGACAGAAAGGCCAATGAAATGATAACGATCGATTCTTGATCACAAAATGTAAATAACTGGGCACTGTGCTCTATTTCTATGAGGTATATGTGATGTGTGTTCAATGACTTCAGTATTTTCATCATGTATTTCTTCATGTATTATCATTTGTGTTCATGTAAATGGTGTAACGTATGCTCTATCTATGTATTGTCTTTAATTGTATACTTTTGTATCTACAATTGGAAATTGTAGTTTATGCTTTATGTTTTGGTTTTACCTCCTGCGATAAAATGTGATTAGTGGATTATCTATTTTATGCCTGGTTTTGGGATTACACCATAGTATATAGGCCCAATGCAAAGGTATTGATATATGATATACGGTAAGCCTGGTCTGGTAAGCCTGATCCTCCTCTCACAAAAAACTGGCAGCAGAGGTTTTTTTTATTAATACTAGGCTTCTTGTACAATATTTTGTTTATTTATTTAAGACCAATTAGTTGACCATTAGTTAAACCAATGTATACATATAAAAAACGATATATATATATATATATATATATATATCAAATATTATTTATTTTAATGTAATTAATACGTTGCTTGAGAATTCTTACCTGAAGTGACCCATCAGGGTTTCTTCCTTTGGGAACGAATCTCATAGTGCCTCCAGTGAAGTGTGATGCAGATGCAACTGAGATCAGCAGGGGCAACTGGACTGAGAACATCAAGTAGGAAGCCATGGTGCCTGAAACTCAACTCTCTCCTCCGGGGTACAGGATTTGCTCTTATACTTACAGCATCAGTTGATATTTACCCCACCCACCACATACCACAAGTGACTATTCTTATGTTTGGGAAGTCTGGTGAAAATTACATGTCCACTGACCTTCCCCCTCAATGGTTGAAAACTGGTTTTTCTGTTTAGTTACATGTGTGATGCATTGTTACGGGAAAGCAAGGCGGTCCATAGACCCAGCTCTCTTGCTTGATTTTGGTTCTGGTTTCTTTGTTGTTAGGGTCTTTGTTGTAGTTAGTATTATTAGCTGTGGTTTTACTGCCATTGCACATCATGGTTACCTTTGTGAGTTGGTGTGTGTCAGTTAGTATACACTGTGAGTTACTGTTTTTTTAATTTCATAGTTAAACCTGCACTATGTAACTGTGGAGGGAAGGGGGCGTGGCTTGGCATCGGGCTGCAGACAAGGGGGGCGGGGCGGCTGATTCCCCGGGATTGACGCAGCTGTGGCTGGTGAGCATAATGATGTTGCCTATATATTCACGTGGTTCTGCTCTCCCCCACAGTGAGACTGGATCCTACATGCCACGTGGAGGTGATGCTGTCAGGCTCCTCAGTTCCGCGGACATTGTTTTGTATGCCCTTGGTTTGTGTATTCAGCATTGGTAAGTCGGCCGGTGTACTCAGTTTGACACTCGGTGTCACGTGTGTGTTCGGGGAAACCCCCAATAAAGAATTCCGAAGCCATCATCTGCCTCTCTTGTCTCATCCAAACCCTGGTCATGAGCTCAGGGACGCTCACAGTGGCGCCTGAACAGGGACCTGACGCATGCAGTGATGTACAGCGGGGAAGAGTCTCCACTGAGCCACATAGTGAGAATGATTACGGACATGCAGAACCAGCAGGGCTAGGCCCTGCATGAATTGGCGGCGCGCAACTCAAAGTAGTTGGTTCTTCATGAGCTCCTCCGCCGTTCGTCCCTCGCCGATCCTGCGGCAGACGGACCCCGGCATCGCGACCGGGACACTCCACATTAAAACTCCCTAAAATGATGGCGGGGGATGACGTTGAGGCCTTCCTTCAAATTTTGTAAGGCACCACGAGGTATGTGGATGGCTCCGGGGGCCAGTTGGGGGTCCGGCTACTTCCTCTGCTGATTGGGGAGGCCCTCACCGCCGCCCACAGCCCACACCCCGAGATCCGGCCGGGCATTTCCCCGGACGTACGTCGGGGGTGTGCGTCCTGTCGCGAATGTCCGTTGGTAAACCCTCTGGCCACCCCAAAAGTTCCAATTCCTCATAATTGAGACCCCCTTCGAAAGTATTGGTATGGATCTCGGCCAGTCATTAGACTACAGCGCACGGGAATACCGATTTGTATTAGTCATTGTTGATTATGCAACCTGGTATCCCGAGGCAATTCTACGCTCTATCTCGGCGAAGAGTGTAGCGAAGGCTGTTTCAACTAATCTCCCAAGTTGGAATCCTGAAAGAGATTCTGACTGATCAGGGCGTCTATGTCACGTACACTCTGCAAACTTTATCGGTTACTCTGGGTTAAATCAATTCATACCAGCGTGTACCATCCCCAGACAGACGGTGGAGCAGTTTAACAGGAAGTCCATGCGGTTCATCCCTGCCTTCTCTGAACTGACCAGTGCCATGCCCGACTTCACCCGAAAGGGTGCTTCAGATCCAGTCCAGTGGACCGAGCAGTGCCAGGTAACACTTAAGAGGATTAAAAAGGCTCTCTGTGGAGAGCCGCTCTTATACACGCCTAACTTTAAGCTTCCTTTTGTCTTGCAGACCGACACCTCGAACAGGGGGCTTCGGGCCGTTTTGTCCCAGGAGGTGGAGGGCGTGGATCGCCCGGTGCTGTACCTCAGCCGTAAGCTCGTGGACCAGGAGGTGAGGTACAGCACAGTGGAGAAGGAGTGTCTGGCCATCAAGTGGGGGGTCGATACCCTACGTTACTACCTCCTGGGGCGCTCATTCACCCAGAGCATGGGGGGTTGGCTGTCCGCCTAAGTCGGGCGGTGGGGATATGTGGAGTGAAGGGGGCGTGGCTTGGCATTGGGCTGCAAACAAGGGAAGCGTTCCTCACGCATAGCCAGCATGAGTTGTCATATAGGCCTACTTCATCTAAAATCTATTTCACAAATTCCTCATAGACTAAGAAATTAAATTGTAAGTGATCATTCCCTGCATATTTATGTTATGTTATATTATATTGAGCTCATTGTCTTCTTCCACAAAGGAACGAGCCATCCATTTACAATGGGGAAATAATTATCTGCAAATCATTTCAAATTTTGCTTTTGTGTGCGTGTAAAAAAAGAAAGACGATAAACAAAAGATTGTGACTAGGCGTTTCCAACAAGTCTGACAGCAGGCAGTAATCATCAGGCATTAAAATACTTTTCTTTTCTAGTATTGCAAGGTTATGAAAGTATTCTGCATAATTTCAGTGGCCGATGATCAGGTCACTATTGATTGGCTGCAGGACAGAACAAGAACGACAATTTAGAAGTCATTTGTGTGTTCTATAATCAAGGTTCAAGGTGTTTATTTGTCACATACATACACGGGGTGTGCAGTGAAATGAAAGACATAATAACATAATCAACATAACAGACAGGTCTAACGACATACATGATACATACAATACATATACATGTATTGACAGGCTCACAATACATGATACAATGATAGACATACACTGAAACAATAGGATTGAATGGGAGGCAAATAACTATTAATTTGTATTTCATGTACAAATGAGATCAGCAGGAGCACAAAGAGGGACCAGGTGGAGCCGTTAGAGTGTCCCTTCAGGGGTGTGGGCTCCCTCTGCTTCACCACCACCATGCCGTTTGTAGTGGTTTACTTTCGACCATTGTGTACTGTACTGTACACCATGTAATTTGCAGTTGTTTGTGGTTTGTGGGCATTGCAGGAAGGACATTTTGGTGTGAGTGTGAAATAACACCTGATAATCTACCCTGTTCCACAAGTCCAACAACATGCACTGATAGCATCAAGCATTAAAATAGCGAACGTTGGAGAGAACTGTTTGTAATGCATGCACTTTGTGTATTGTTGTATCCAGACCCTTGGATGGCAAACGTTTGACACACAACGTGATAGATGGGCTTGCCTACGTGCCTACAGAGCATGTTATACAAGTGTGTTGTAGCCCTTAAGAAAATGTCACATGTTGCTACTTTAAGTTACTACTCACTGGTAGTGTTATGGATGTATGGACACTAGCTCAGGCTACGGATCCTGTGGGCAGAGATATTGCAGTGAGCCGGCTGTTATGGCTCAGACCATTCCTCCGCCTCCACTGTGCCCTCTACGGGCAAGAAGACGGATAATCAACTGTTGGAATGTGCTGGTCATTTCTGTCTGGCAAGCTGCTAGCTCACTGGGATGTCTATGACCACAGGATCTGTATCCTGAGTTAGTGTTCATACATCCATAACACTACCAGCGATACATTAGGTGATACGCCAATCCTTCCCTTTAAATTCTGTGGAGAACAGATGTGTCCAAATGCCACGTTACGCTAGAGACCTGGGGTCAGTGTATTGAACTGTGGAGTGTGTGCTGGTTTAAGCAGCCTCACCTGGCCCAAGTCAGACTGATTAGACTCTGGGGCTGGGTGAGGCTGCACACCTGTGGGGGCATTGGCCAATCAAGGCCCACAGGTTAAACAAGCCACCACCACACACACTGAAGAGGAGCGCTAGCGTGTCAGCACGTACCACCTCTTCTGCCTGTTCAAACCATTCGCAAACTCTACAATAAACTAGTTTAATCATCTGCCTGTGTCTTGCTGTTTGAGAAGCCCTGAAAAGCCACTGTAGTGGCATGTGGCAGGGGAAACTGCTACATGAACATATTGTATATTAAATTGAATTAACAGAAATCATACAATGCAAGGCAGCCAAGTACCTGCCATAGCCATAAATCATTAAAAAGATGAATGATTTGTTTTTGGTTGAAAGGCAGTGTGTTTCAATCGGTCCTCATGCAGGTAAAGTGACACAGATGGCGGTTTCCCTTGAGAAAGATTCCACGAGTGGCATCGACGAGAACTGGCTGAAGATGGATGACCCCTCCAGTTCTATGACTTCCAATTAAACACATAGCCACTGAAGGTATGCAGAATACCTTTGTAACCTTGCAACACTAGTGATGAGTGCAGCTATCAATGTTGTATATTAAAGTGACAGGACATTCCAGAACTAAATAGATGGCTTCACTATCAGGTTAGCTGAGGATAATTGTTGCCAGTATCAACATAACAGGATTAACCACATACCACATACATAAATGGAAACAATAGGAGAAAAATAAGTATTCATTTGTATTTCATGTACAATATAGACACACATACGCACATGCATGGATGGACACATACACAACAATATTTTTTCCCACCTAACGTAATCAGAAGTAGCCCAATTGGGCGGAAACCCACTCAATTTGGCAACACTGCTCTCTATGGCTCTGCTTGTGGCTAGCCTGTTGTTTGTGTTTGAGTGTTGATTGGATGATTAGTTAATTTGTTGTTTGTGTTGGTTGTATGTGTGGGTGTGGTCCCTGCTGATTGGTTTGCCAGGTGGCAGCTAGGTTTAAAGATCAGCAGTAGACCACACCTTTTTGGCCTCTTCCTGCTCAGCCACAGGTGTGTTCTTATGTTAGTTTTTGTCCTCCTACGTTTCAGTTTTGTTCAGTTAAATGTAAAATAAATGACTTGTATTAACACCCATGTAGCAGTTTCCCTGCCAAATGCCATCTACAGTGGTTTTTCAGGGCATCTCCAACAGCAAGACACAGGCAGATGATGATTAAACCAGTTTATTGCAGAGTTTGAGATAGTTTGAACAGGCAGAGCAGGCGGTACGTGCTGACATGCTAGTGCTCCTCCTGAGTGTGTGTGGTGGTGGCTGGTTTAACCTGTGGGCCTTGATTGGCCAATGCCCCACAGGTGTGCAGCCTCACCCATCCCAAAGGTCACCTGGTCCAAGTCAATCAGTCTAACTCGGACCAGGTGAGGCTGCTTAAACCAGCCACCAACAACACACACTGTGGGCGATCCTTACAAGGAGGAAATATTTATCTCCAGATAATTTCTAGTTTTGCTTTTGTGTGCGTGTACGAAAAAGAAACACACTAGGCGTTTCCAGTCCATCAAGTCTGACATCATGCAGTAATGCATGAGGCATTCAAATGCTATTAGACTATGAAAAGACTAAGTCCAAGAACAGATGGTAAGAATACAGTAATGGCATCAGACATTCACACTGCAAGCAAAAGTGGCCCAAATCACATCAAATCTGATCTTTTCAATTCTGATTTTCGTCACTTTAATATGTGGTCCTAAATCAGATACAGGTCTGATTTTTTTGCAATGCGACCTTAATCTGAACTGTCATATCGGAATATCTAGACCAGCCTTTCCAGTCTAGACTAGCCTTTTGTGCGAGATGATTTCCAGAATGTGTGAAATACAATTTAAAAAATATTATGACCCCTGAGGTGATTATGACAGATCAGTTACTTTGCGACATCAGTTGAGATCATTTTCTGCGCAAAATCAAACCCGCTGCTATAGCCGGGTTAAGGGTTATAAGTCGGGCTATGCATGGGGATAAACTGGCCTGTGATATACTGTAGAATCAGTGCCACTGTCTCACGGCACCATTGCCCGGCGCATCACTGACTTAGCCCAAGACAGAAAGTGCTGATTGACAGAGTGAAGAAAGGGAAATATACTTTGCAGTTAGATGAATCCACAGATATATCAAGCTATGCTGGGGAAAAATAAAGGACTGAAAAATAAAGGACTGAAAGCAAGAGTCTTAGTTGAACAACATGCATGCACGTTGTGTATTGTTGTATCAGGCCCTTGGATCGCAACCGTTTGATTGACACACAACGTGATAGATGGGCTTGCCTATATGTGTACGCAGTGTGTTATACAGCTGTGCTGTAGCTTACTTGGACTTAGGTGTGAATGAAAAGCAATTAGTGACTGATACAGGCATCCAGTTGGACAGAATTTTCCCAACTTGCACACATTTTTATCAAATGTGACTTTTCTTTTTCTCTGTTCTTGCCTTTCAGTGAATTCCCCAGACCCTCGGACAAATGTTGGAGCTGGGAGATTGAAGGCACTGCTCAGCTCCAATACAACCAGCGCCATCCTTGGCTGCTTATTCACTTTAACAGTTCTAGTGTTGGCTGGTGTCATCGCAGCCTACGTAAGGAAGTCAAAAACCGAGGACAGACAAACTCTGATCACAGAGTGTGAGGGCTGAGGATACCCAGGTACATAGAAGTGCAGAAACACAAAACATATCTACTATTGCTGTACTAGAACCACACACACACACACACACACACACACACACACTGTAACGTTTCGGGAGAGAGCCTTTTATTACGACCATATACCAAAACAATATCCACACGAGAGAACGTAGCCACAACTCTACCGCAAGGCGGGTTGACCGGAAGAGAGATTTGTTCTACCTCGGGTTACCTGTTACTGTGTCGCAGACACTATTACATAAAAAAGAGCACCACAGTGGCCAAACATGGTACTGCAAGTTATAATGAATACAGGTAGGCACATTTATGACCGTTACAACACACACACACACACACACACACACACAGCATTGCTACATTTATAATTGCAGTAATCATGCTGATTTTCTTACAAAGAGATTATTTATTTTGGCAATCACTTATGAGGAAATGGAAAAGAGGTTAATCTTCTGTACTTTTCTTCACAATGTCTGGGGTGGTGGTAGTCTAGTGGGTAAGGAACAGTGCTTCCAGACGGAGCACCGGAGAGTCATGGGTTCGATCACCAGGTATGCCACCATTGTACCCCTGAGCAAGGTACTTAACCCTGAGTTGCTCCAGGGGAATGTCCCTGAAATAGTTAAGTACTTGTAAGTCGCTTTGGATAAAAGTGTCCGCTAAATGCCCTAAAATGTAATAATTTAATTAATGTAAAAGTGTGACAGAT